>JAPDSC010141982.1:36043-48994 GCA_026290005.1 Latrodectus geometricus
GGTGACCGTACAGTAAATTTTTACCAAAGGTTTAACTTATGTGATAACTCAATATATAAAATTACAAGTACAATACAATTAGAGCATTAAAAATAATATAAGAAATATACTTGTGGAAATATCCGTCCCTATTTAAGCCTTTCCTTCCCTGAAATACAATTTGTTAATTGCAATGTTTATACAAAAATATAAAGTGTACGAGTTGAAGAGAATATGATATGAAGGAGCACTTCCTGTGTGAGTCCACGTGACCCATTCAAGTAGCTCTTCCAAGGTCTTCACAGTGCTTTCATTCTTATGAGATAAAAACGCTGTTCAGACCGTGTGTTTCTAATCCTTCAGAACACAAGGAAAGAAACTGATAACAAGTGAATTACCCTCTCTCATGGTTTTCCTCGTATCATTGTTTTTTCTTATCAACCATTGCGATGGTTGCAGTTAGAAGAGAGATAAGCATCTCAATGAACTTGATAATTACGATTTATTGCAGCTTTTGTTTGTTTCCGGTCAAAATGAAAGCGCGATTCTCCCCCTCAAATTTACATTTTATTGATTACATTAACAGGCGGAAATATTATCAGAAAAAGTAATTTTTTCCAAACATCACATATCTCCAACGTCATAAAATTAGTCTCAAATTAAAATAAAATAATATGATTCTATTCATTCTGATTTATATGTTTGATTTAGTATGAAAACACGCATTAGAGCTTTAGAACAGTTCATAGTATCAAATACTTTTAAACTAAACATAAATAGTATTTCAGAATATGTAATTATTATAATTAATATGCATTTGTTCAATATACACTGAAATCTGTTTTTATGCGCAATATGAAAATTTCAATCAAACTGGAATATAATTGGTGAAATTATCAATAAAAATGCAATGATTTGTTTGGCATTTAGATCGTCATTTTTTTCCCCCATGTATTTCATGACATAAAAAAAAAAAAACGACAATTTAATGAAACGACATCTAAATCATGTATTTCAATGACATTGCATAAACATTTGCCATGGATTTCATGACATTTGGCAATTACACTACTGGCCATTAAAATTGCTACACCAGGAAGAAATGCAGATAACAAAATGATATTTATTGGACAAATATACTATACTAGAAATAACAAGTGATTAAATTTTAAAAAAATTTGGCTGGATAGATCCTGAGAAATCAGTACCCACAACAACCACCTCTGGTAGTAATAACAGCATTATACGCCTGGGCATTGAGTCAAACAGAGATTGGATTGCATGTACAGGTACAGATGTCCATGAAGCTTCAACACGATGCCTCAGTTCATCAACCGTAGTGACTGGCGTTTGGTTAAGAGCCAGTCGCTCAGCAACCATTGACCAGACGTTTTCTATTGGTGAAAGATCTGGAGAACGTGCTGGCCAGGTCAACAGCCGAACCTGTTCCGTATCAAGGAAGGTCCGTACAATACCGGCAACATGCGGTCGGGCATTATCCTGCTGAAAAATAGGGTTTCGCAGTGCTCGAATAAAGGGTAGAGCCACAGGTCATAACACACCAGAAATGTAACGTGCACTGTTCAAAGCACCGTCAATGCGAACAAGAGGTGACCGAGACGTGTATCCAATGGCACCCCATACCATCACGCCAGGTGATGGGCCAGTATGATGATGACGAATGCACGCTGCCAGTGTGCGTTCACCACGATGCCGCCAAACACGGATGCGACCATCATGATGCTGTACGCAGAGCCTGGATTCATCTGAAAAGATGACGTCTCGCCATTGAGCCCAGGTTCGTCGTTGATCACACCATTGAAGGGGCTCTTGTCTATGACGCAGCATCAAGGGAAGCCGCAGCCATGGTCTCCGATCTGAGAGTCCGTGCTGCTGCAAACGTCGTCGAACTGTTCGCGCAGACACTTGTTGTCTTCCAAACGACCCCGTTTCTTGACTCACGGCTCGTGACGTGGTTGCACGATCCATTCCGGCCATGCGGATAATATGCCTGTCTTCTCGGCTGCTAGTGATAGGTGGCCGTTGAGATCCCGCATGGCGTTCCGTATTACCGTCCTGAACCCATCGATTCCATATTCTGCTAACAGTCATTGGATCTCGACCGACGCGAGCAGCAATACTGCGATAAGATAAACCGCAATCCCGGTATGCTACAATTGGACCTTTATCAAAGTCAGAAACGTGCTGGTACGCATTTCTCCTTCTTACACGAGGCATCACAACAACTTTTCACCAGGCAACAACGTTCAAATGCAATTTGTGTATGAGGAACCGGCTGAACAATTTACTCATTTAAACACAATGTTGGTGTCGCTACTGACGCCTGCTTTGTCTGAATGCGCTGAAAAGCTAATCATTTGCATATCACAGCACCTTCTGCCTTTCGTATAAATTTCACGTCTGTAGCATGTCGCCTTCTTGGTGTAGCAATTTTAATGTCCAGTAGTGTATTAAATGACATTCCTTAGACAGCAGCAAAAATCCGACAAATTGAGTTTCAGAATCGTCTTCTGAAATTGGGAGTTGAATTACTTTTATGCAAAGAATAACCAAAGACCATGCATCATTTTTTCTACTTCTCATTCAATGGTATTTTCCTTTTTTTTTAAATTGGAAGAGATATAATTACAAGCACAACATGTGATAAACTTCGTTTTTTGACGCTGTATTGTACATAGAATCCCCGTTAAAAATCGTTATTAGCAATTTAAACATCCACAACACGAATGACTATGTTCACTTGTCGCAAGGGATTTTCTATCCCTAACCGCAGTGAATGGACATGCAATTAAGAGATTTGGCAGACCCGTTTCCCATTCAAAAGACGCTGAGTTCGAACCTGGAACCTTCCATTCTGAAGAGCGTGGAATGAGGTTTCAGTCAGGAAGCAGACTTCCTAATGATAATTACTAAATATGTTTTGCTCAATGAAGAAAAAAAGTTAGTGGGCTATGTGGTGGGCTGTATTTTAAAAAAAAAATCTCTTGCTTTAGTAGAATATAATTATTATTGATATTGATTCAAAGTAAAAAAAAAATATTTTTAGATGATCATAGAAATGAGTACCATAGAATGTTGGGCAGAAGTTAAAAACTATAATTCAGTTCAAATATTTGTGTCCTGGATTTACAGCAATGGAAAAAGTTAATCTTTATTTGCTAATTTAAAACGAAGTACAATAAAATGACAAAACATATGGATACGCGGATTTTTCTTCAGTTTGTTTATGTAAAGGATTATTTCTGAGAAAGCTCAGAAATAATCCTTTACGTATATAAATTAAAGAAAAATGCGCGTCTCATTATCTAATGCTTCCACTTTAAAGTCGACATAGAAGCTCTAACTATAGCAATGGAAATATTTTATTTTTGGCTTTAAGCGACAACTACTAAGCTGCAAATAGTCCCTTCAATTCTTGCAGATAGGGGTGAGAGGGAGTTTCTGACTGGGAAAATTGATGTTATACATGAATCAGATGGAAACAATGGAGGAAAAATTTCTTATTTTTAAGAAGTTTATCTAGAATTTTCTGTTTTCTCTCAAAATAACTGGCACTGATCTAGTTAAATTGTTTGTGGTTTTCAATTAATTTAGAATTAATTGTTAAGAATTATTTCATTCATTTCTAATCAATTACATTGCTGCATAATAGTAGGGGATTAGTTAAAATATGTTTGAGATTAAAATAGAAATTTATTAATTTGTATTTTAATTAGTTGAATTAATGTATAAATTGCAATGCTGGGAGGAACGTTGACATTGACACAGTGAACGTTGACACAGTTTGTCATTTTGTACATATTCTTTTTTCTCTCTCTCTCTCTCTCTCTCTCTCTCTCTCTCTCTCTATATATATACAGATTTAGAACAAATCACATAAATCGAACCACGTTAAATGGAAAACATATATATATATATATATATATATATATATATATATATATATTCAGTCAACACTCTTATAACGCGACTTCTGCGTATCGCGTTGTATGGAAACCACGCAATAAGGAACTCGGATTTCCCCGTACAAACCAAGCTAATTCGTAGCGCGTTCTATGGAAACCACGCTATAAAAAAACTCAGATTTAGTACAAATCACATAAATCGTACCACGTTATATGGAGACCAATAAATACAAAAGACAAGATAAATTATTTTTATTGAATTAAAGAGTTCATAAGGTATTGATTTAAAAAAAAAAAAAATTAAACTCAAAAACTGTTTTCCAACAAAAACAAGAAATAATTTTGTAAAATTATGTAATCTTTCAACATTCGTCATTCAGATATGAGTCGCCTAACTCGTCTTCTTTTAATGGGTAAAATGTCTTCCTCTCTTGATCCATCTTGACATTGGTTCTCGCTTGTAGCTTTTTTTTTTAAATCTCTATAAAGGGAACTAAGCAATTTCTTAATTCTCTTTTAAACTTTGCGCTGCGCACCGTTGAATGATCAGTTTAAATGAAATGAAGTTCTAACTCTTTACCCAAAATTATCCCTTTTTTCACATCATGTAAATCGATATTTGGCACCCGTTCGTTTTCCTTATTTTCGTTTACAATGCATTTGAAATGGGTACATCAAATAATTCCATCAGTTCTTCCACATCTGAAGTTTCTTCCCTGAGTACTAGTTCTTTTACATCCTGATGGTTTACTGCAAATTCTTCATCGCTTAAATGAGAATCAGTGTTTACTATTTCTGTAACTGGGAATGAAATGGTAGAATAATCTTGTATTGCTTGAACTATTTGAGGTAAAAGAGGTTTCCAATACGCATTAAGCGTAGATGGTTTAATTACCGCGCGAGCCGATGACACGGTTTTAATACAATCTTAAATAGAAAATTCCACCCACACTTGAGTAAGAGTTTCATTTTCACTACTTTCCAATATGACGAAAATGGTTTGGAAAAATTGCGTGTGTAGTGCATTTTTAAAGTTTGAATGACTCCTTGATCCAGAGGTTGTTTTAATGACGTGCAGTTAGGAGGAAGAAAGACACATTTGGATGATGCTGTTCTATGTTGTGGCAGCCAGCGTTAAGAATCAATAAAACTTTGAAACACATTTTTTTTCCCATTTCGAAATGAAGGTCCTAGATGGCATTTTTTTCCAATACAATGCCGTCCAATCGGTGTTAAAAATCTGATCAGGTGAATAATTTCCTTCATTGATAATTTTAGCTAGTTTCAGTTTATAATTTTAGGCAGCCTCAACATCTGCTGAGGCCTGTTCTCCTTGAAACTTAATATTATGCAATGTGTACCTTTTTTTTTTAGTTTTTCAAATCATCCTTTACTCACGACAAACGGATGATTTTCTAGCCCTGCATAAGAATGCCCAATATTCCTTAAATTTTAATAGATTTTAAGTGCCTTCTGCTTGATAAGATTTCCACTGATAGGAACCTTTTTGTCTATACAGTCTTTCAACCAGATCATTAACCCTCGTTCCATTTTAACCATATTAGAATTGCGTGTGCCAATAACACGTTTAACGCCTAACGGACAGTCATATGCCATAGTTTTCCTTATATTATCTGCATTTTTCTTTAAGCTTAGAATTGTAGATTCATTCAAATTTGTTGATTTTGCAACAGACGATATTTCAACCCCCCCTCTAAGCGATTTAAAATTTGTATTTTATCTTCAAGCAATATATAAACTTTATTTTTAATCCTTTCCTTGTTTCTTTTGTGTTTGACATGATGCAAATCTACGGTTAATAATTACTTTATTATTATTACATTAGAACAAATGAAGAATTTTACTTACAATATTGTATACTATTGTCCAATTATAAGCCACAAGTTAAGCAGTCCAGTTATAAACCACAAAAAAGCTAAGCGACTTTTAGAATTCGTTGCAGACAAAATTTTAGAAAGAATTGGTCACCGACGAGAGGTACTGTGAAAAAGCTCTGAGACGACTGAAACCGATGCCGTAAACGGCTAAGAAGTAAGTTTTAATGTTTATATAAACATATCCGGTTAAAACCATTCATTGAGTGCACGAAAAGAACTGATTGGACGTTTTTGAACAGAGCCGCGCTGTAGAGGTACTGCGATATAGGAGAGTTGTCGCAATTTCAGCTCCGCGTAATATGGAAATCGCGTTCTGAGAGTACCGCGTTATAGGACCGTTGACTGTATATATATATATATATAGGCTCAATTTCATTATTAGAAATAAATTGCAGATGAAGTTTAAACTTTTCAATAATGTTTCAAAATAACAAGAAAACACTATCTATAAATGAATATCAAAGAAACGTCATCTTAGAAAGTTATAATTAACAGTTAATGATCGTCCAAATTTAGTTTGTATGTCTTCATTTTGGCTCTCCTCGTCGTTTCTTCCTCATCTCTATATATCAGGCGACAAACTTCATGTGTATGGCCTTCTTGTGGCGCTTTCAATCCCAGTCGACCATCCTGATGACAATGGTTGACCTCAGCACTCGTGTAAAATCAGAACTTTCTGAAGCAAAAATGAATAGGAACAGTAACATGTTCAAGAAAAAAAAATAGTAAAACATTGTTGTCAATTCTCGTCTAACGCCATTTTTCCTCGATTCTGAGATTCCATCGTAGAGGATTCCTTCATCTGGTTAGAGAATCGATGGTGGCATCTTTACTCTCGTCATTGGTCATCATCCAAAGGAAACGTCTTGAACACATCTCAATTATTATTTTTTTTAAAGGGAAAAATAACAATCTAAGATTAAAGGTTTTAGTCCTAAAAAGTAGCAATTCAGTGAGTAAAAAATTCAAAATCAGGAGTTGGTCATCATTTGTGTCTTCTTTTTCTCCTTTAGCACTTTTTAAGTGACACCGGACCAAGGCTTGATGTACTCAGCACAATTCCCTGGTTACAAGTACTTATGTACTTGTAACCAGGGGACCTTCGATAAAACCAATCATTTGAACATCGCATGTGTCATTGCATTTAACTTTTATTATTTTGTAGGATCCTAAATACTTGGGTTTTAACTTGCGACCTGTTGTTACGCTTAATAGCAACAATATCATTTAATTTGAATTTTCTAGCTTGTTTTCTCCTTAAATTATAGGGTTTGCAATTTTCGTTTTCACCTTTTAAAATTTGTTTCTTAGCTTCTTTTCTAAGGTTATAGCGATTATAAATGAAATCTGTTTGCATTTCTGCATCAAAGAGATCTTTAATTTTAACGTCATTTTTTTTTTGTTTCATCTTGGTACCGAACAGAAATTCAAATGGTGTTGTACCAATACTTCTGAGAAAAGTTGAGTTTATAACTTGTTGTACATTATTAAGATGCAAATAGCATTTAGCTCGGTTGTCTACCGACAGTTTGGACAGAACAGTTAACTAAAGTTAACGCGCTCTATTTGACCATTGGATCAAGGTTAACTGATGGTTATATAAACGTGTTTAATATCTTCGCGGTGACAATATTCTCCGAAATCATTTGAAGTAGACGCAGAACTTTTATCCGGAATGATGCAAGAGGGGTTATCGAAAACAGTGTTTTGAAGTTTTAACTTCTAAATGACTTCAGAAGCATTAGTAGATTTCGTTGGGTACAGTCGTATAAATATGGTAAAACCATCGATTACAGTGAAGATATATTTCTTTGGAGCACTTTCTAACGGACCTAAATGATCTAAGTAATATGTGTGCAAAGGAGTGTCGTCTTTTTCTACTGGATGTAAGTCCCCTTCTTGGTTACCTCTTTTTCGATTGCTTAAAATACACGGTATACAATTTGATAAACATTTCTTGATTCTTTGTTTAACCTGAGGAATGTATTAGTTAGAATTTAAGTTTTCCTCTGTTTCTTTAACTGCAAAATGACTTTTCTGATATGCAAATTTAATTATACTCATTTACATTTGCTCTGTAATCGCTAACATCGCTCATTTCCTCAGCTAACGAGTTCTGGGAAAACAGCCGCTCAAATATTCTTTTTTCGTATTTCAGTTTTATTTTCTTCGTAAGAAATATTTAAGACATTAGAAATTGTTATTAATTCGTTCAACGAAAAATTATCTTCTATAATTTTTAATTTTTTAAATTCTTCACTTTCAATAACAAAATTGAAACCAGAAAACTCTTTTATACTTTATTTTTAATTAATCATTATATAATCTTATTATTATTTTTGATTTCTTTTTAAATTCTTCACTTTCAATAGCAAAATTGAAACCAGAAAACTCTCTTATACGCTTTCGATTCGACCGATCTCCGTCAGAAACGAAAATAAGTTTATGTAAAACTCTTTGTCTGACTTAATATTCTGCAATGAAAAATTCAATGAAATGTAGTATAATCGTACTTAAATATGAAATTATTTAAATGCTCCACAAATGTGTAAATTAATGTTTTTCTCAGATAATTTTTTTAGATACATAATTCAGGAGATTTTTTAAATTCTTTAACAAATATCTAAACGCAAATTGCTCCATGCACATTAATATTTTCGCCACGTACATGAAATTTTCTACAATTGTCCTCATGATGTTGTTTTCAAATGTTCTTGTAAAAAAAGCTGTAATTTCACACAATATTAAAATGTGAAGTCTAAAGTTAGTATATATATATATTTATTTATGAAAATTTAAAGGATAGTTTTATAATTAAGCCTCAGGTTTATTTAATTACCACTCTTAAAGCCTAATATGTATGCTTAATATTTGTGCCAAATTTCAAGAAAATTGAATAAAGATAGAAAAAATTTGTTTTGAAAGTCCACTGTCCCCTTAAGAGATTGCAAAGCGACTAAAGCTTAAAATGTTCTGTGTAAAATTTTTTAACATATTGAATTTAAAGAGCAATGCGGTTGATCGTCAAAATAATGGAATTACTTTAGATTCATACAAAATCTTTTATTAGAATGGTGCCTTTAGCATGTTAAACAGGTTGAATTCGCCCAGGTATAAATTCTTACAGATGTTAAATAGTGTTTAGAGGAATATTGTAACATTTGTACGTGGATATTTCGAAAATTCTGGGAGAGATGCGGGTGGAAGTTATCGATTCCGTATTGAAATCTATAATTAGACTATAACGGTTGAATTATATTGAGGTCGGGTGACTATGTGGACAAAGATAGTTTAACTTCTTTGTATTCTTTAAACTATGATAAGATAGGTCCGGCAACATAGATATGTTCATTATCATCCTGAAAAATTTTATTTATTGCTGGTAAAAAAGTTTTCATTATAGGATGGACCTGGTCAGCTAAATCTCTCTCCTCAGTGATCCTTTCTTTAAAAGTTATGATTAGTCCAGGAGAAAACTACGACAGGTATTCAGACAATTCTCCATGCTTGACAGCTGGGAGAAGACAATCATGATCATGTGCTTGTTTTATTAATGTAAATCAGTTTTGTGATAGGGAAAAGGTGAGGGACAACCATATTACTATTTGACATTCATCAATTAATCAGGTTTATTAAATTTTGACTCCATTTTAGAAGATGTTTGGAATCAACATCTTGGACAAGTAGCTTGAGAATTGTAACTTTGAAGTAATTATTCTATTTTTGAAAGCAACTTCAAGTTGTAATCATTGTCACAGGAGAATTCAGAAGTTGGTTGAGTTCTAGATTATCTTTTGCTGTAGTTAACTCTTTTTTTAGAAATTAGAATCTGCTTCAATAACTGTCCGGTTTCTTTCGCTGAATTTCTCTGTCCATCTACTACTAAGGAAGCTTATAAGAATTTTTCTTGCTACGCTGTGCGTATGCTGTCATGACTTCAGACACCATATTTCTAAAAGGCCTAAAAGTTGGAAAGACACACTTATTCTGGTTTATGTGTTTATCCGCAATGTGTCTAAATTTAAACGTCATTCAAACGTATTTCTGAGATCGATAGAGGAAGAATTGTCGCCAACAGGTGGCTGAATATATTTTCTGGAAACCAATCATCGTGCCTGATGCTATCCAACAGCAATTACTCTAATTTTTTGATTGTGTCTACTGTAGGTATTTTCAGTAGTGGGCAATAATGGAGATCTGTCTGTCTGCTGCAAGAAAAACTCCTGAAAACATATCTTTGGCTATCTCTTGTGGTTAAACACATTCCACTTTTAGCAGGGGATGTTGAAAGGAAAGCAAAAGCTTTCTCAAACTAAACACTTTGGGAATTGCATTACTACCTTAAGCACCGCTGATTACCATTTGAGAACTCCAAGATTGTTTGAGATCGCTGATCTCCGAGAGCTGTCCATATCATATGGGAATTGACATTTTCAATCCCCATTTGAAATGAGCAACTCTTGTGACTATAGTTACAGTCACTAACAAAAATACTAAAAGGGAACTATTCTTGGGGTAGATATACAGTAGCGAGCCACCTTTTTCTAAGCATTACGAAGAGACTTACCAAAGACTACCGACATACTGAAGAGACAGCGTTGTCTTACTATTTCTTCCGCGCACTTTATACTGAACTCAAATTGGTTTCCATTGCCACTACATAAAATGTCTATTGTCTTAACATTCCTCAGTTGCGGCTAATGATTTTTTTTGGGTATTTCATATCAGATTGGATTAATATCTGCATCTTTAATTGCCCGTGAGTCAGCTTTCATCTGTGCTGTACAGTTGTATAGTAATTATAATAAATATAGTTGCTTCACAATCAAAACGATAGGACCAGGATCTTCGAAGCTTAATATCAACGATTATCGAACAACAGAAGACGGATCCGGTATTTCTGCTTTCCAACAGTTGTCTGCATTAAGTGATAGGATTTCCAGTTTTTTTCCTCTGTAAGTCTGATGTTGTTTACAAAAAATTTAAAAAATAAAACGTTGCATAAGTTGGATATCATGATTTATCAAATTATATAAAGGCTTGTGAGTTGCTATATTTTGCATTTTATGATGACAATGTGACAACAGATAAATCATTACCTAGCACAAAAGTTTAGATGTGTGCCAAAACAGTTTGCTGCAGAACTTTAAAATCTCATTAAAACATTAATTATCGTTTAGTCGCAAGATACAGGTTAAAAGTATTTGAAATCAGGAGAGTTAATCTATGAAATTTTTGATGATGAAGACGAGAACTTAGAAGTAAATGTTTTGCTCACAGAAAGGGTTTTCATACACAATTTTTTGTTCACAGTTTTGTTTACAAGAAGGGGGTTTTGCTTTATATTAGGTTGGGGGAAAAGAAATCCATTATTTTTACGTGAACTTTATGTAACTTCTTTTGGACTCACTTTGTAAAAAGGTTTAAAACAACTTTCATGTAGATTTTTAGGTCTTGCGCGTTACGACTGCTGACATGCGGTTAACTTCGATCATTTTTGATATTTTATAGACATTTTCGACGATTCTGTATCCACATGCGAGGTGCATCTCTAACATCAAAAATACCCGAACGGAATCGACGAAACAAAAATTGTACGTAACTGGTTGTTACAGTCTTATATAGGACGATAAACACCTTTCACAATTTTAGCCACCCGGATATCTTTTTCGCCGTTACAAGAGAAAAACTAAAATGTATCGAATTTTCTGTTTGTTGTCTTCCATTTTTAAAACCTTGTACTCGTAACTGAATCCATCAAACAAAAAACCGCAAGAGGATATTTTAGTGTCAAATGTCACCTTTCCAATGAGCATAAATCTGAAATTGTTTGATAGATACCTCACGAGATAGCGATCATTACAGACGCCTACCGAAAAAATAATGGATTACCCTCCCCCCAAACTAATATATCGGACATTTTATAATCCTACTATATAGGATGATACAAACGAAAATAGGTGCATAAAGACAAGCAATAATTATCTAGAAACAGGCAGAGAAGAGGAATTTTAACTTTGACAAAGAAAAATATTGGGAAAGTGAATGAAAGATTCCGAAGCTGTGCGATCAGATTGACTATTGAGTGAAAAACGTACAGAGGAAGTGCTTGAAATGGTGACCGCGTTGCACAGGCAAAGGAACAAGTGGTGCTTCTTCTAGTAGATCTTGATCTCGGTCCAGAGGCGATTGCAGATGAGGCGCCTCGAGCTCTAACCTCTTTCTTTGCCTCTCATAGTAGAATGGGTTCTGTAGAAATTATTACTCACCTGGATGAGTACTATCTCACCCCTTTTAACTCGTAAAAAAAAAATTTAGAACCATCCAGTATAGCATTCATCAATTTAAATGTTGCTGTATGCGAACTTGTGTTCTTTGTTTCTAAACTTTTATTCATTTAAGCATTTAGAAGCATCAAAAAAGACAAATATTCAAAATTTAAATTATAATTTTTATGAATTGAATGAAAATATAAACTATATATAATATACATGATGTATGTACGCATAAGTTCCTTACATACATGTGTGATATTCATACATTGCATACGTACTGTAAAAAGGCGTTCATGACAGAAAATTAAAATACTATACAAATATCCAAGAAATAAATAAAAAGCATACATCCAGAAAATATTTTCAATATTAATCAGAAAAAATTTTACAAAATTTTGAATGCGTTACATGTACAAAATTATACTTAAAATCTGTACTTGAAACCAGAAAATGTATTTATAAATCAATAATATAACATTTTATTAATATTTAGATTTGAGCTCTGTCCTTGTGTTGATAAAATCACAGACTTCTTTCACGAATTGTTGAGGGCGGGTTGTGTGGATGAAGTGACCAGCACCTTGTAGGCCAACTTTGATAACTCGAGGGAAAAACTTTTCGATTAATTGATCTTTGAACCTGAAATAACAAAAGGCTCCACGTTACTTGTACGAAAAGCTATAAAAATACATCCATTTCTAAACAAGATTTTTCAAATAAAAACAATTCCTTAATTAAAAATATTTCAAAACAAAATGTCTCAACTATAATTGAAATTTCAATTTCATTGAACCAATTTTTTTTCTTTTCTTTTTTTTTTTTTAAATTCTAAAGGATATTTTTCTGTCTGAATAGTTATAGAATATTTTGTAA
>JAPDSC010141982.1:49094-81544 GCA_026290005.1 Latrodectus geometricus
TTATTTCTAATGGTGGGCACTGACTCCTTGATAAATAAAACAACGAAAATTTTTCAAATAGCAGATAAACGAATTCTTTTTAAAATTTCCTGCCATTATTTCACTTTTTTTGTCAATTGCCAGCCAGACTGGCAGGCAATATGCGGTGCGCTGCTCCACTTCTCCAATTGAACTATGATTTAGTGGGGAGTCAGACTTCCTCAGTTTACTAATCTTTTTCATGAATAATCCATCTTTTCGCAATTTAATCACTAATTCCCGAATAGCTCTTGGAACTTCCATTTTGAGACGACAAGAAAGAAACTTGAACTCAACAACTGTCGATATGTTGTTTCCTTATCAGTGATAAACTTTCTAACGTCAAAGATTTACTGCGGGCCTGTTTTAAAGACGCTAGAAAGAATTTGCATAACGCGTACGGAAACTTATTTTGCACTTCAATTTTAAATTTACTTTAGATATTGAAAATAATGCTTTTCTCGTTTTGTACAAATGAAAATTTATAAAAATCGCTTACTGTAGACTTGTACTAAACACATATAGGCAGTATTTAAAGCAAAAATGAAATACTTCACAAATTATGTTAATTTATTCTTAAATTAAGTGACCGTACGGAAACTTTTTTACCCACTGTATATTTTGTTAAACTTTTCAATTGCTTAACAAATACTTCTAATTTATTTACTCAACTTCAAATAATTTTTTGAAACTTGAAATGAAGGACATTTGATGTTATTACAGTTTTTTCAATTCATTAATTAAATGAATTACTTTAGTTTTGGACAAAAATATACTATTTTGTAGTGTTGCCATCAAGCAGTTACAATTTTCATCATTACATTTCTTACATTCTTAAATTTTCTATTTTTATTACCTTGTAAATAAGTTTATTATTTCATTTGAAAATTCAACATTGCAGTTTTGGAATAAGTGAGAGAGATGGTAAGTATGTATGTGGGTGTGAGAGAGAGTGAGAATGTTTTCTAAATTAAAAAAAAATGGATGAAAATTACATATAAAAGAATTTCTGCAATATAATGCAATGAAAAATTTTCCTTAAAGTGGTAGAGCGTTCGCTTCGAATCTTCTTGTTTTCGGATCGAATCTCATGAAAGCATAAAAATAATCGAGACAATAAACTGAACAAACTGATTGGATCAACGCTTTACTTCAATGAAAAATTGCTTCAATTATTCTTTGTGACTTAAATAGGAATTGAGTTAACATTTTTTTTCATACATTATTTTGGAAAAATAGGCAAATAAAGCCAAGAAAGAGATCGTCTCGCTGCTATCCATCCATGATTGTCTGTCGTATTCTCTTCGCCATTTGTGCAACACACATTTGAGTCACTGCCGTGCACCAAACTTGTGGAAGAATGTTCAAAATGAACCATTGATAGATTTTCTATGGTTTCATTTTGTTATCTGCATTTATATAACATTTGCTCTTTTTTCTAGTTTTTGTTTGTTATTCTGATACAGTTGGGATTTTTCGAATGAAAACGAATTTTGAATCATCATTACTTAAAGATTTCAAAACAAACAAAATGTCGAAATACAGCTGAAATCGCAATATGCAAACCAAATTTTCTTTTTCAGTCCGTACAATATTTTTCTAAGGATATTACTAATTTTCTATAACTAAATTTAATTTATAAATTTAATCAAAAAATTATTTAAAATAGAATTTAGTAGATTAAATAAGTGCACGTCGAGGCACATTGTCATCTATACTATCGAAAAGCATGTGCTGCATCGATTACAACACATTATTCTAATTATGTTTTTCTCACATCATATGGTATTCGTACATATTGTGTATGGCAAACGAGCTCTTTAAGCCAAGCCAATAGGAATTTTGGATTAGAATGTGTCCAGAGACTATTGTTGAGCGTCGATTATCCTTCTGAAAGATTTGAGCTTTGAACACATCCATACGCTGTCAAATCTCATGGGTTCTCATTAATAACATCATTGGCATATATTCTGAATTATATCATATCGTTGAACGCACACGTATTCTAGAGCACAAATTAGCACACTATATGAACTACAAAGACATTACAACAGAATCTTATACTGGTGAGTTTTTATAACGTGGGCATTCCAGAAAAGAATGTACATAATATAATTAAATTTTCAAGGTCACTGCAGTGGCTTGGATCAAATTCGAGACCCTTTTTTTTCTCAGCGTATTCTAATGGCGAATGATATTTTTCCATTAGAATACGCTGAGTCTGAACGGACAATGATTTTTATACAAGTCGATTTGAAAGGGAGAAGTTGAAATTTATCAACTTTTTATCCTTTTGAAAGATTCGAAAATAAAGAAATAAAGCATACAAACTTCTATGTTAAACACCTTTCACAAATTTTCTTTCACCACTTTTAGTAGACAACAGTAGTTTTAAAAATTTTTTCTGAGTTTTCGATTTAAACAAAAATAATCAAGTTTGTGAAAACTAGATGATCGTTGGTCGAAGATGTGGTGACGAGGTGTCCAGCGGGAGCCGTTGACCTCTTTTAATAACAAGGGTATAATAACAAGGGTATTACACTTAAAGATCTATGCATGGTTACAACGATGAATAAGAGAATAAGTACTCCCAGATTGAGGTCTTGCATGGTGACTCATAAGTAGTTACAGGAGGTAGTTACCAGAAATTAAGACACTGAGATATATACAAAATAAATGATAAAATATGTACAAAATCAAAGTAAATGGAAGAGCAGTCCCAAATTTATTGCGAATAAAGTAATTGAACTAAATGTTTGGGCAAAATGCCCGTTGCAGTTAAGAAAACATTTTAGCGGCTCTAACAATCGGCGCCGGAGACGAGAGCCTCACCCACTCCTGGATATAAACAAATGTTTGTAAACAAACGGGGGGAGGGGGGCTATCGCTGTGAAATTAGGGTTTGGGAAGAGAGATAATTATTCAGTTGTGGGGGTGATCCTGAGGACGGCTCTGGATCTGTGAAAATGTATTAATTCATATGGATTATAGTTATCAATTTTTTGAATTTCAGAATTATTTATGTTATAGAATTTATTGTAAAACCTGAATGAGAGATGCTTGATGTAATATGTCAGAGTGAGCATCCCTAAGTTTTTATGAATGAGTTGATTCCTGAAGTAGGGCTCGGATTTTGAAATAAGCCTGAGTAGTTTGTTCTGCTTGCGTTCGATGGTGGATAAGTTCATCATACATGCTCCACCCCAGATCGGTGCTGCGTAAGTTATTATCGGCCTGAGGTAAGACTTGTAGATCAGGAGCTTATTACTAAGGGACAATTTTGAGTTCCAGGCTATAAGTCGGAAGAGGGTTTTAGTAGCTCCAATGAATTTGTTTCTGATATCAGTAATATGTAGCTTCCAAGTCAGTCTTTTATCGAGTTTGACTCCCAGTTATGTTTGTAAAAACTAACATAATGTACGATTCTCCTGGATGTTTTAATATTTCTTTAGTAGAAAAATAAAAAAAAAATTATAATGTCGCAGAACAAGTGAAACTTTATAAAAATTAAGTTTTATATAAAAAGAAACTTTCATAAAAATTAATTTTTTTAAAAAAGTAACTAACAAATTTTCTTTTAAAAAATTATCGAAATATTTTTGTTTCAGCACATATTTTGTTTTTTGAATGTTCTTTTGAGCAATGAAGTTTTCGTGTGTTGAGAGAAGTGTGTTTAATTTCAGAATAATAAGCATTTCAGACGATTTTTAAAAAAAAAACATTTCTAACTGAACCCAAATTTTAATTTTATAACATCTTTTTCTTCCTAGTACAATTAACATAGTTACAGGTATTTCGATATAGCTTACTTAAAAGCAAACTTATCGGCATATTTTTTATCTTAAATTTAAAAGAAAATAATTATTATAAATATATTTTCATTTTTAAGTAAGCGTAGTTGTATAGTAAAACACAGCCATTGAAGAGCTTGAATTTCAGACCTTCTATTTAATACTTCACACAGTTGGAGTTCGTTCTTCTGAGAAGATGTGTCAGTTAAACATTCCGTAACTTCTGATATTCTTATGTTTTTGAACCTTGAAACATAAATTATTTAAATATTGAGGTTGATACTTGCTTACCCAAATATTTTTAAATATAACGTTTTACTAAATAGAGATTTCCACCTTTCAGCACTATAGTGCTGGCTGGTTTGTTTGTCGCTCAGCGACCATTTTTGGCATATAATGAGCAATTAGACAGGAATCACGGTTTAAAGTGGATTCCAAACCACTACAAACATCCACAACGTGGGATTTGAACCTACGAACTGATGGGTCGAAAGCAAAAGCTTTAATTATTTGGTTAACAGATCGGCCACTACAAAGGGTGGTAGGATGGCATTTTATCTAGTACGGCATCCAACTAGTATGCCATCTGGGCCCAAAAGTGGCTGGATCTTCGTAATTTAGAAGCAAAGACCAAGTAGAAGACTCCAAATATTTAAAATACCATCCCCAGAAGTATCACTTCAAATGAAAGACATTGCGACCTTTGCAATGTTGCCTTCAGAGAACATAATGGATGTTCTGATAATCAGAAAGAACCAATCAAGCCACCAAAGATCTATTCAGATTCTGACTTCTTCATAATGCTTGAACTCTATGATTAAAAAGTATTTGCATGTAATGGGCAATTTTATTTGCAGAAATATGAACCTGGAAACATATCGCAATAATTGATTTACACATTTCTTTCGTAAAAACATTTTTAACTTGAATACCATTGTTTTTCAGTTAACAAAGCGCAAGTTCGAAAATTGAAACAATTGTACCAATAAAAATGTATAAATAAAAGAATAACAGTACTTGAACCAATAATTTAACATTATATTCATCTATTAGTAAAGCAACAACTTCTTAGTAGTCGTTGGTTAGTCTCATGCGTATTAAAAATATGTAATATAAAGATATTTTTAATAATAAAAGCAACAGGTTCAGCAAATCTAATAGAAGTCTATCATGTCACCGATAGGAAAACAAATCTTGTATCTGGGATTTCTAACTCAGGAACCAATAACATATGTTTCCTTGCAGCATGAATAAAAAATAGTTTTGCATGTTGGAGTTTAGTTGGCTTATTGCAAAAAGAATATTTTTTTGCATAGGAAAGTTAATTACAGCTAAACATTCAGTTTAAAAGGGATTCTGAATTACTACAGATAGCTACATACAAGGTTGAACCCTCGAATTTATGAACCGAAAATCAGGCTGTTGTTTTTGCCTTTTGTTGGAAACCATTATTATTAACAATACAGAAGTTGTCTTATTTATTAAAAATCCAAAGAGATTTTCAGTAGTCTTGTACTTATAGAGATCCTAGTGAGCACTTATTGTTTACTTTTAAATTGCTCTCAAATGGGTGAAATTAGCGGCAAGGAAGGACGAGAGATCATTTTCATGTGCGTCCTCATCTGAAAAGACAATTTCCAAACTTTTTAAGTTTAAACCTCAGCTAAACTGAACAGATTGATTCTAACTGAAAGGAGAGGACAAAAGATCCCATTCAGAAGGCTTTTGACAAATGAGGAAAAAAAATCAATGTTATTTTACCAATTATCTGAAAAGGAACTGAAAACAAAATGCACTTTTTAAGAAAATATTTTAATCTTCATTTTATTGGCAAACTTTAAAATGCTGCTGAATGTGTACTATTTGTTAGATTTGCTCATCCCATCGTGGAGAATGTAAATCTTGAAAAGTTGCTCAGTAGTTCAGATGAGCTTCCCTCACAACTGCTTATTGTACTCTCATTGTAACAGGTGGTTTTACATCAAAATCGGACTCAAAGATAAATTCAAAAATGCTGATCCAACGGATCAGGAGCTGTAAGTTTTTTATTAAATTCATATCTTTGAAAGCATATGGAGGTACGCCTTCGAGCTTAAATTTATCCATGTTAATTATGTGAGAAGTACCATTACCGTCTATAATTGTTTGTCGCAGAAATGTTAGGTTGGGGAAAAAGAAATCCATTATTTTTACGTGAACTTTATGTAACTTCTTTTGGATTCGCTTTGTAAAAAGATTTAAAACAGCTTTCACGTAGATTTTTAGTTCTTGCGCGTTACGACTTCTGACATGCGGTTAACTTCGATCATTTTTGATATTTTATAGACATTTTCGACGATGCTGTATCCACATGCGAGGTGCATCTCTAACATCAAAAATACCCGAACGGAATCGACGAAACAAAAATTGTACGTAACTGCTTGTTACAGTCTTACATAGGACGATAAACACCTTTCACAATTTTAGCCACCCGGCTATCTTTTTCGCCGTTACAAGAGAAAAACGAAAATGTATCAAATTTTCAGTTTGTTGTCTTCCATTTTTAAAACCTTGTACTCGTAACTGAATGAATCAAACAAAAAACCGCAAGAGGTTATTTTAGTGTCAAATGTCACCTTTCCAACGAGCATAAATCTGCAATTGTTTGATATATACGTGACGAGATATCGATCACTACAGACGTCTACCGAAAAAATAATGGATTACTTTTTCTTCAACTTAATATATCTTTCGGTCAAATTCTAGAGCAGCTGGTAGCTTTCACATATTTTAAACGTCTATGAAATAAAGGAAATATTCTTCGCTTTAAATCATTTTCCTATGATAAGATGTCATCTCTTATTCGGATAGCAAAACTGTGTCTGCTCATAACTAGTCTTGAAAAATGTTTCAACAGAAATACTATGTTTTTCACACAACATTACCATGACCTCCGATTTTCTCTGGTTTCTCTACCAATCTGCGATGCCTTTATTTCTTGTCCACATGGATGATCAATAAAGTCCCACTGTTTGCGATAATATTGAGTAAATTATTTTTTTCAAAATACTTATTTTTATGCAGCACTATTTGCCAGAAATTCAAGGAACATAGAAACGAGAATATTTGCGTTCCCGATCCCAAATTGCAAACGACGCGTGCTTTCTGCATCTGTTCTTGTATTCAAGTTTTGGTCTATTTTCATTAGCGTTGTTGAAACTATTATTTTAACGATCATGTGTCACGTACACTCAGTCGCTTCTTGCTTACAAATCCTCTTGGCAGTAGCAATACCCAGAAGCTCCCATCAGTGTATAAACATAGAAAAGAAAATATAAAAACGTTCCAAAGTTCTAAAGAAAGCTTCTGAATTCAACTACGCCGAAGTGTTTACATGCAAGCATATTAAATTCAAATTGTTTGATAAAGACAAAATTTAGAGAGGATTCATAAACAAGGCTGCCGTAAATGATTCATTAGTTTTAAAAAGGCTATATTTTGCTAGTGTATTCATAAGAAACATGTGATCAAAAACTCACCCATTTAACCGTGTTATTGTTGTTGTTACATTATGGCTAAAAAAAAACCCAATCCATCAACATCCGGCCACTCGCAAACACATTTAAATTACAATATAAGAAAAAAAGGTAAAAACCAACATAAAACAATTCAAATTCTAAAATTTCAAAAGATTAAAAAAAGTCTAAAATTTCAAAGTTTGAAGTGTTAGAGATAGGGGGGGGGCGTGTAAGTGGTCAGGACATGCGATCCCTCGCCATCCAATATAACTTGCAAACATCACGACTTTGTTGAAGAAGAACGTCCAGGCCTGGGCAGACGAGTAGATGTTCCCTATTCATATGGTCTACCTTACAGATAGGGTAATGACTACAGGTCAAGATGCCAATTTTCTTAAGGTGTTCAGCTAGGCAGTCATGACCAGTGCTTAATCTAACATTGGCCATGACCTCTTTACGTGTTCTGTGACCGAATTCTTTCCAATAATTTTTAATATTTACCCATAGTTTGTCTCTGGACTTATTAGATAGGCCCGTATTGTAGTTGATGATCCTGTCTCTTATACCTCTTTTTAGGGAATCCAACGGATTAGTATTAGCTTCAATATGTGTTTTAGTGCCTTTCTTGACCAAACGGTCCACTTTTTCATTACCATCTATGTCCACATGCGATGGTATCCATTGAAATTTTACAGTTTTACCACTCAAATTAAATCCCCGTATAATACCGTTTTACTGTTGAGTAATCTTGATAGCAGAATGAATCCAAAATCTTTCCGATCAGGTACCAAATTAGGGGAAAAGATTGAAAAAAGTTTTTGCGACCTTGAATATGCTAGTTGGTTGCATGCCATTTTGTGCTAGTATCACTGATTCAAAGAAACCAGTTGTTTGCTACAAAATGATTGAAATCGATTATTGTCTGGACACGTGTCGTGTAACCAAAGGTGACACACAATGAACAATTGTAGAGGGTATATAAATTCAGTGATTTTTTGGTTCTTTTCATACATCGTTTATATGTATATGTGTAATATTTTCAAACACATACCTTTTTAAAAGTGAATGAATCATTCATACTCTATTATTCATTACTGCCCACCAATGCTTTCCAGCTGTTGTAGATGAATAACCGTACGTTTGCTCTGTATAACTCAAAATATTGAGCACATCGGCGTTTACTTCTCACAAATACAGTCAATGTTTTAATTGAACGTTTTAATGAAATATGTAGCCGCCCAACCTGTCTAGTGGTTAGTGTACCTGAATACAGATGGTTGTACCCAGGTTCGAATCCTGGCTCGGGCATGGATGTGCTTTCTCTCTCTCTTTCTTGACTTTGTCCTTTCTTTGTGTGTGTGTGAATGGTTACCAACCCTATAAACGTGTACCTATGGCATGTGTGTACTGAGGAAGTCGGACTCCGCACCAAATATGGTTCAGTTGGAAAAGTGGAACAGCGCACCCCATATTGCCAGCCTGGCTGGCACACGATAACAACAATGAAATATGTGAGGACACCATGTTCTTCTCAATTATCGAACACCAGATTCTAAAATTAGGTAGCTTGACCTTTTTAGAAGTATCGGAAGTGCGTTTGAATATTATGGCACATTGCTAAAACTTTTGAAGCTAACCTATTATTTTTAGAGGAATTTATCCTCTAAAACGTCAAAAAAATCATTTTAAATTTTTGGCGACAGGAGTAATTGAAATAATTTGTTTGTATTCTTATATAAATGTCTTAGAAAAATTATATTTTTTATTTAAATTTTATTTATTTATTTAAAAACTTGTTTTTTCCGAAATATTTAGTGCATTTACCTGAATATTTTTAGGTTTCCAGGTAATAATATAAAATAAATTTAGCTTTGCAATAACAAACAAATCTAGGTAGATATAACACTCGATTTTAAAATTTTTTATTGTGAATCAAGAGGCGAATATCAACATTGTTTTAAGATTTGATTGATTGGTCACAAATAAGTGGGTAATTTTTATATATTAAACAAGGATTCTTGACTCAGGCTGTATTTTTATCCACATAAACATTTAAACCATTGAAGGGAGTCATAACAGAGGAAAGTTCAGTCAAATACCATGCCATTCACTTATGTTAAAATAGACTTAAAATAGAAAATGAAGTTCATTCCAAAGGCTCCTCAAAGAAATGCAGTATTTGGCAGCTGACAATCTCAAGTTCATGCCATTAAGAAATGCGCCGGAAGATGCTTCCCACAAATCGGCTATTGATGCTATGCGTTGCCTTGCTACGTTTTCAGTGCACCATCTGCTTCTCAGTTTTAAAAGGGAAATTTGTTTTCCTTGTTAATATATTACATACATTTTCACTTTGGTTCATTGTAGAGAATTGTGCTGGCCATGGCATATGACGGGATCTTTAGCATTGAGATAATCTTGAACAACATGTGTTACAGTGATTCAAATCAGTATTCATAAAATCAGATTTTCGCCGGCAGCATCACATAACATTCAAGTATCTTTCAGAAGAATGTCGTCAGTGCCTACTACAAAGTCACAAAACAGGTGTTTGTTTAATTTTTGTTTGTTCATATTCTGAACTAAAGTCTTATATGGATACCTATTTTAGAATATTTTAGTGATAGTTATCATAGACAATCTTGTGATATTAATTTAACGGGGCGATTTCACATGAAAAATATGTTCGTTTACTTCACAAGCTGGTTACTTCATCAGCCCAATTGCTGCGCACATGACAGTATAATCCTTGCGTGATTGATGTGAACTCTTGATGCAAAATAGAACTTGGAACTGCATAATTCACTTGTTAACAAGGATTATGTTGAGATCTTTGTGTAATAAATTAGTGCCTCATGAACATGAAGTTGAGTTGCAAGTCAGCCCTGCATATTATTTTTCAAATAACATTTATTTGTGGGATGGCGTATGGTTAAGTTAACTTTTGCCACTCACTCCATTCCATGGGATAGCCTTGTAAATGATTATATATCTTGCTGAATTTTAGCATCTGATGTTCTGCTCATTCAAAGTTCCAGATCAATCTTCCCAGAAAGTTTACCTGAATGAGATATTTATGAAACTTAAGTATTCTAACTTTCTGTCTACATTTTTGGTTTCATGTCGAATAAAAGATCAATCACTTCAAGTGCTGAGAATCCGAATCTTTGCTGTCTCGACATTCACAAGGACGGATGAATGAGAGTTACGACAGAAGTTTTAAATCAAGAAAATTGCTTGGGTAATCCCGTTGGCGAGGGCGTCGTTCTTACCATCGAAAGACAGTGAATTCGAATCCCAGCTTAACCTAAGATTCATCGTATTCACTATATGAGACTGGGTTATATTCAATTTATCGTAGCTGTAATGTCCTTCAAGTGAAATAATACCTAATATAATGATGGGAGTTGCACGGCAAGTTTTGGAGATTTTCTAATTGGTCTCTGCTTGTAAATGGCAAAACATCCCACCTGGCTACTTACACCTAATTGGTCTAGTTGAAGTCAGGGTCAGGTACAAGGGAGCTTGTTGGTTCAACTACTGCATAAAAAACAAATATTATTCAATCAAAATGCTTCACGATGTATAAGTCGGTATTTCTAAGTATAATCAGTGAAATGAATTCATTTCATTCATCATTGCATGTACCATAAACGAAAGGTACTTGAGACGCCCACCCTGTCTAATGCCTGACTGCGGATAGGAAGGTATTGGGTTCGAATCACAATTCGGGCATGGATGAACTTTCTCTTTCTCTCTTTCCTTTGTCGTTTTCTAGTATGAATGGTTATCTACTGTATAAACGGGTATTTATGTCATGTGTGTACAGAGAAGGTCGGAGTCCGCACCAAATTGTGGTTCAGTTGGAACAGCGCACCCCACGTTACAGCCTGGGGGCCACTCGGTGAAAAAAAGGGTACTTGACAATTTTTTTCAAACAAATGAATCGCAAATTTAAATACATAGCAAAAAAAAAAAAAATGTTGTCTTAAGATGTAACTTACGCTTTGAACTGGGAAGCTTCGCCGTACAACAGCAAGACGTCGCCGTCAAAAGCCCCGGACAGCACATTTTGAAAAGTGTCTAAAGCAATGGATTTAGCGATAACATCCAAATTCAACTCTGCTTCATAACACTCTCCATTCCACTTCAATGGCAAAAGATCCATATCAAAGGAATCAATAAATTCTTCACTCACTCTAAACTGCGGGAAGAAAAAAATAGTTTTGAATGATAAATAAAATTAGAAAAATATTTAAATTGAGTAGAAATTATAATTTTTGATTGAGAGATTAGTATATGCAGTTGTGCGCAGTGTAGTCACAGAGCATGTATTAATTACAAATAAGTTTTTGTCTAATTTGGTTTTTATTTCGATTTCATTTGATGAAATGAATGGGTAGTAAGATTACAACACGCATTCTAGGAAGGAAAATCAAGATTCTCCGACATATTGAAATAATGATTAGTTTTATATTGATAATCAGTCACCAGAACATTAAAGTAGGATTAAAATATACATGACATATAAATAACTATAATTGTATTGGAGTAATTAAAAACATTTTTAAGTAAGTCAAATTTTCATGTATTCGGATAACAGAATTTCCAATAATATTAGGTTGGGAAAAAGTAATCCATTATTTTTTCGGTAGACGTCTGTAGTGATCGCTATCTCGTGAGGTATCTATCAAACAATTTCAGATTTATGCTCGTTGGAAAGGTGACATTTGACACTAAAATATCCTCTTGCGGTTTTTTGTTTGATTCATTCAGTTACGAGTACAAGGTTTTAAAAAGGGAAGACAACAAACAGAAAATTCGATACATTTTCGTTTTTCTCTTGTAACGGCGAAAAAGATAGCCGGGTGGCTAAATTTGTGAAAGGTGTTTATCGTCCTATATAAGACTGAAACAACCAGTTACGTACAATTTTTGTTTCTTCGATTCGGTTCGGGTATTTTTGATGTTAGAGATGCACCTCGCATGTGGATGCAGCATCGTCGAAAATGTCTATAAAATATCAAAAATGATCGAAGTGAACCGCATGTCAGCAGTCGTAACGCGCAAGACCTAAAAATCTACATGAAAGCTGTTTTAAACCTTTTTACAAAGTGAATCCAAAAGAAGTTACATAAAGTTCACTTAGAAATAATGGATTTCTTTTTCCCCAAACTAATATTTCTCATCTTAGTATACACATGCGTAATTATAGATTTATTTGTGCAAAAACTATCTAAATATACAACTATTAAATATTGCTGGATATTTATATCGAAGAGGCTTTCGTATTATTGAACCGAATGAACTATTTAGTTGATAAAACTTAAAAACTCTAGATTATTTTTTTCTCTTTGAATTAGTTACAGATTTAACATCAGTTTTCAATTGTAGAACAGATTTATTAATAAAATTTTTAAGTGTGTGAGTACTTTAAGGGAATTTTCAAACTTTTAAATGGAAATTAAAAAAATTATTTGATTACAAAGAAAATTAATATTTTTTTATGAGTTTGAGAGTGGTAGTATTAAATTAGACCATCAAATGAATTCTATCAATATTATTCAAAGCACTTCCATCACAATTTTTTTATAAGTCTAAAATATCTATTTATCTCTCTCTCTCTCTCTCTCTCTCTCTCTCTCTATATATATATATATATATATATATATATATATATATATATATATATCTATATATATATATATACAAAACTTATGATATCAAATGGGAGAAAAAATTTACTGACATTCTTGTCAAATTTGCTGGAACAAATCTAGCTCAAAAGTGAAGAAAATTAATATCCTATCGAATTTAACTCTAAAAAGAATTATTAAAAGATGCACACATGTCAATTAATTCTCTATAATTATGATAAAAAAGTAACTAAAAAACAAGTCTTTTTTAAATATAATATTTAAGAAATGAGATATGTATAAAATCGATGTAAGGTGATCAACTATTTTAAACAGATAAAATACACTCCGGGACATTGAAAATATCGGACCAAGAAAGGAGTACGGAATTGAAATTTAATACACAAAATGGTATAGATGTGTGATTCTCTTGATTCCAAAAGCAAGACAATTAAACAAATATTGTGCAATCATAATAACGCTTTGAACCACTTCCAGCTGCTGCAATACATGCCACCACACGGTCCGATATTTTCCGGAGACAAATGTGCCCACAAATCAGAGAGACACGGTGGCATCAGGTGTTTCAGCTGATCCCAGTCAGTCCACATCGGGGACAAGTCCGGAAAGTGGGCCTGATATGGAACTGCCTAACGTGGCATAAGAAGTCTTGAGCAATTCGAGGTTTATGCGGACTAGCATTATCTTGCTGGGAAATTGCCCATGGAAGATCATTTAGAAAAGGTCCCACTTTGGGTTGATAAAGGTCATCAACATAACGCTGGTCCGTTATGATTCCACGTACCAAAATTAGAGTGAACCGGCTATTGCAGGCGCTTCCAGACCATAACGCCTGCTGTGGCTGGAATGTGTAGAGCAGGGGTCGCCAAAGTGGTCTATATAGACCCCTGGGTAACTTAACAACAGTAGAGGTCTATATGACCCAAGGGGTCGAATGGGGGTACATTGGGACTCGAAGGAAAAACAGTTCTTAATACAAATCATCTTCAAAAATTAAACGATTATTTTAAACTGCGCTTTGTTGATTTGGAAAACATCGACATCCCTGATTGCATTATTGCGCCATTTTCGGCGCAAATTGATAACGTCGACATCAACATACAAGATGAGCTTGCTGAACTATTGTCTGATCTTGAAGCAAAAACGCTTGTTAAAAATTTGACAATACATAGATTTTGGACTAAAATAAATATAAAGCAAAAATATGTGAAACTTTACGAAATGGCTCAGCCCTTTATGCTGACGTTTCCAAGTTCGTATAGGGTTGAAGCCGGTTTCAATCACGTTAATTTAATTTTAACTAAAACAGAAATAAATTAAATGTGGAGCTTCGAGGGGATTTAAGGTTAAAATTGACTAATTTCGAACCCAATATAGCTAACCTTGCCAAGAAACACCAGGCACACTCATCTCATTAAGAACTAAAAAATCTGTAGCTACTTTACTTACTGTTTCTGATATAATAAATATTTAGACTAATATATAGTTTTATTTTAGTTATCTGAAAATTACCTTTGTGTGGGTCTATGGAGATTTCAAAAAATTATACAGGGGGCGATGATCAAAAAAGTTTGTCGACCCCTGGTGTAGAGTGACAGTGTGGGTGGAAGTATACTGTTCACCAAGGCGCCTTTACTCCTTTACGTGGTATTTATTTATCCCAAAACACTATATTTTGCCAATCTGTTGCATTCCACGTCACTCGGGCCACTGTTGACGGAGTCACCGATGTTACACGAAACGGGTGCTTGGATCGCAGATTCAATTCTGCAAGCCGCCTGGAAATAAACGGTTTGTGGAACAATTGCACCCCTACGAGATCTGCGTATCGGAACGAATCACGACGGGATCCACGAGCGCTTGATTCTTCGATCTTCTAGCCTCTTCCTTTTTGCCACAGACACATGAGGGTACTGTTTTGTGTCCACTGCTCTCAACATGTTCTACCTGTGCACTACAAAACATTGACTAGCAACATGGCTCGATATGTAGAGATGAGGTCCTTCTCAACCTCGTTTAGACGCCGCAGCCGAAGGCCTTTGGTGTCCGCTGCGTGAACTACCCATCACTGGAAGACACCGAGTCTCCCGCCAGGCAAGGGAAACACAACCGTTCCAGCAGTCGATGACCTTACTAGACGAGTCAATGCTCTGCTCAGCCGATGGTATGGCTAGTCCTCTCGAAGACGATAGGTTCGATACCGGAACAAACCAGACGAACCACCCCCACCAACCCAACGTGTATGCATCTCTTCCCGTACATTTACCCTAATTAAATCACACTACAAAGCCCGAGCGCAAAGTGAGGCCTACGCAGTGATCGTCACCTTAACAAATGCGGGGTGGGAAAAAATGCCCTCTAGGGGGACTTTGAGGGAAAAGTGGGCCGTATTTACATGCAGCTAGAGGGAAACCTAGAAAACCTCTAGCAACTCTACTGTTGTTACCGGGAGAGCGGCAGTCTGCTCTTTGAAGGTTGTCTTTATAATATTGATGAATTGCCGTGTCCTCATTCCCGGATGTAAGAAGTTTGGAACATCGGCGCATCTCTGTGCTTGGATGGGTTGGAGAGTCATGACCTCGTTTAACTGTGCGAAATGTTTTCTTTTCCTTCGCTCATTAAAATCGGCAGGTGATTGGTACGCCACGCGGTTTATATAGGGCCACTTTTTGGTCGTCGGGTATGCGCATTGGAAACAAACGCGAACCATATCGGCTCTCATTCTTCTTATAGTAGAAGTCCATTAGTCCGGTATCCAACAGTCCGGAATGCCCAATAGTCCGGCATCGCTCAGGAAAATTGTGAAAATTTTGGTTTTCTCCAAAAGTGTGTCTTTAAAGCAAATAAAAACGCTCAAGAGCCATTCAGAAGTTTTCGGGATAGTTCGAGATCATTCGGAAACGTTCGGTACCGTTCGGAAACAATTAGCGGCCGGCTAGTTTCAGCTGTCACAACAAATTCAGGTGCAGTGCAGCCCCGTTAATCAAGCACGAAGCGTCTTCGCCATTTTTTTGTGCGAGATTGTTTTGTGTTCTTTCACATTGCAGTAAACATAACTTTTGAAACTGCTTATAAAAAAGTGATTTACGTTCTAACTGTACAGTGACCATGTTTTAAAAACCTAAGCCTTCGAGTTCAAAAAAAGAGAAACGAAAACACGTAACACTGACTCTCAATCAGAAACTAGAAATCATCAACGGCTAGAAAAAGGCGAGAATAGAAATGTTTTAACGAATGAGTTTAATATTGGCTCATCAACTATTTATGACATTAAAAAACGAAAAGATAAACTAATGAAGTTTGCTTCTCAATCGGTAACTGAAAAATTGGCTTCTAGACAAACATTAAAAAAACCAAAACTGGAACAGCTAGATAGTCTATTGTTCAAATGGTTTAGTAAACCTTCAGCCTACTCAAAATCTTGAAGAAAGTGACTCAGATGCCAAAACGGAAGAAAAGAAAAAATTCGGCTGGGCAGAAGCTGCAGCATCACTAAATAAGTTTATCGCTTTTGCTGAGGCTAGTACTAGCTATAGTGCTTCAGAAATTATTGATTTCCATATCATTAGAATATTAATCTAATTGTGTGTATGCTTATAATTACCACCCGATAGACTGGAATTTTCGGTAGTCCAGCACCGAGCCGGTCCCGAACGTGCCGGATTATCGGACTTCTACTGTATTTGCAAAGTTTCCCGCCTGCACCCTTCTAGGTGCGCTACTTTCAATGTTTGTGAGGGAAATTTAAAAATGTCAATAAGACGAATAACCCGATATATTACTTGTAATACTTTATTTTTATGTTATCCTGTTAACTTATAAAATGAAATTCTGCGTTTGCGTTTTTTGACTTATTTAGTTTACTTCAGCGTATTGATTTGATCTAAAAGTTATAGAATTACGCATATTTATGTTTTCATTTTCTCTTACTTTTTATTTTTTTCTTTATCAGATACCTTCTTTTATAATTGAATCTATTTAAATTAATTAATTCCTCATAAGTGTTCCGAGAACTTTGAACAGGTGAATACATTAACGGAATTTACGTATTCATAGATTCATTTTCATCCATTTGCAATCAAGAATCTTATTAACATTTTTCAAAGGATCACAGGTGGTTAATTTTAAAAAATAAGTTCAAATTTTGAATTATGCTTAAAGGAATAAGTTTTGAGTTAATAATTTCAGTAGATGTTCTGTGAAAAAAATTGATATTAAACGACTCAGAAAATTTAACTGAAGAAAAAAAAATGCTTGACATTTGAGGTTTTTAAACTTAGTTTCAAGTGTTTCTGATGGAAAAATATTTTTATTTGATTTATGAAGAAAAGGATTTTTGTAGTGAGGTAGAAAATTATAATTCATTCGATGTAATTCTAATGACTGAATTAATAATATATTATAAATAACAAATTGAATAATATTCAATATAATCAATTTGGCATAAGTTAACTTTGAACAGCTTAAGAATTAGAGCAGGAAATTGTTGACTGATTAATTGGCATGAAAAAAACAGCAAATTAATGACTCTTTTAAAATGTTTTCCTGATACAATTAAGCACTTATGAGCACATTTTATTGCTACGTTTTGAGCCAATGTTGCCAATATCAGCATTAAAATGTTAATAAATTTGTTCATTTGAATCACCCATGTATAACTCTTTTTAATAGAATTTGTGTATACTCCATTAGTAGCCCTAATAAAACACACATTGTTAGTTATCGCTAGTAATTGAAAATAGAATTTTATGGGATTGAGTTTCGTATAGTAACCCTTCACTCCCATAGTAAGAGTAAAGAAATATTTTAACAAGGGTTTTTTTTGATGGGAGTGCAACTTTGAAACAAATTTAGCGCCTTCTTTCATCCAATTCAATATTTTGGGGCATTTGCTTTGATAAATCATTGAGTTTATATGTTAATATTACAAATTGCAATTTTTTATTAGCTTACCAAAATCAATTATTTTCGTTTGTTTGAATAATAATCTATTGTAAAAAATGACAATTAAACTAAAATTCGTGATCTAATCAATTTTCATAATGCATCGAAAAAAAATGAGAATTTCTAAAAATAAGCTTCAGTTTTCTAGAGAACAGTTTGAGTTCAAGAGCATGACTCTGCATGAAGGGTGACATCGAGGACTTCTTCAGGCTGAAAAAAGCTGACCAACAGTCCATTCGATTGCCACAGAATGAAAGTTTGAACTGTTTCCAGAAATAATGTCAAAATTAATTCCATATTAGTTGTTGATTCTTTAAAAATTCCAAATGCCAGCATTACATGCAGAAATTTGTGTGGAAAAGCTTAAAACTTCGATGCATTATCAGTTATTTTTATAATTATTCAAATATTGAAAAATGTATTGAAACTATCAAAACATCCCAAGTAAAAAAATAATGCTTTTGGTTTACTAACATTTATTGATCATATATTTGGTTTCTATATTTTTGTTATTATTGTTACCGTGGAACAATTTATCTCGATATTCTTATAAAATGTTTTGGAAACTTTCTTACTTCTTTCGCAAAATTTTTTGCGAACCCCTTTGAAAATTTGTCTGCTTTTTCCTGGCTTCCAAATTCCTTCATAGATTCCAATACATCTTTACCTGTGTTGAATACCAGTTCTAACAAGCTGCCCGGCTGAGGCTTTAGATTACGGGCTGGAACATCTTCTATAATCAGCATTTCAATCTTTTCTGGCTGCAGTGGAATAACTTCATTATAAAATATGAATAAAAAACATGTTGGTCTAATTTGAAATCCTTTTTAAATAAATTCAAGCAATGAGAAATACATCAGCACAAATAATCTATTGAGTTTCTGCGCAATTATTGTTAAAGTACGTGAGTAGGAGCGTCAAAGCAGCCGATATTACGCCAAACAGAATTAATGCCACGGGAATCGCGCCAAGAAATCAGATAATAAAATTACACACATCCTTAAAGAAAAGATTTATAGGTCAGAAAAAGCCATATAAAAGAATTTATAGGCCAAATAAAAGAAAAAAGTAATTATGACCCTCTCTTAGAGTCAATACCTACTCATTTTCCACCTATTTTTGAATAGTTTTTTTCAAATAAAATCGTAAAAATCTTTTATTGCTATTTTCTTTTGTCATAATATCTAGGCGCAATTCCTGTAGCTCCAACTCGGCTTGGCGGATTGGTTGAAGTGGCGCTAATATGTAAGAACCCAAAATTCTTTCTTAGTTTAGTTGATGGGTGTTCATCAGTCCTCATATGGCATATGCGGGCAATTTAGATTGGCCTTTACAGTTTGAAGTAGACCTGTTTGGAATAGCAAGAAAATTTTCACCTTGGAATTAGCTCGCTATCTCTTCAGTTGCGAACAAGCCTTCCGAAAAACTTTTACAATAAACTTTGGTAGGGAGGCTATTCATAATGCGGTTTCATAGAAAGAAAAAAAAAATGTGGTATATGAATGCTACAAGTTTAGCGTACGATATAGCAGACAGTAGAAAATAATTATGAAAATTATTAACAAGCAAACAATTTCGAAAATAAAAAATATGCGTTTTTGCACATTTTCCTTTTCCAAATAAAAATCAAGATAAAAACATGCAATTATTACTAAAAGTGGCATACTTTCTTTTTTTCCTGAGTTAAAATAAATGCAAAAAGATAATTTTAGAAACACTGTAACGATTTTCAAGTTTTTGAAATAAAGTTTGTTTTTACTTGAGTTTTTCGCCTGTATTATCAGCTTCTGGAATTTAAAAATTCACTTGTTTTAATCTAACGATACAATTATTTAAAATTTTCACTTTTAATTAATAGGTTAAAATAAAATTAATAGAAATTAAATTAGAAACTTTTATTTAAATTGCCCCAGTGAGCTATTAATACATATTATTTAAGCATTATGTACTGATTTCCTATTTCAGAATATCAGAGTCCATTAAAATATTTAATAGAATCTAGTTATTTATTCCATAATTGTGCTATTCATTTTTCAGCAGAATAGAGATTTATACACGTATGCGAGGGCCGTTTGATAAGTTTGTGATTTTAAAATGAAAAACGCAATATACATAGCAGGACACATTTTTTTTTCCTTTCATGTTTATGTACTTTTTCCAAAGATGTTCTAATTTTTTAAATCCTTTCGAAACGTTAACATTTTTTGGAATTCATCAAAATAAATAATTGTGGCATTAATGATTTTAGAAATTGAAAAAGAAATGTTTTTCTTCGAAGTCATTTTTTTTAAAAGTTTAAGTTAGAATAGAGGAAGCAGTTTGTAGCAACCAATTTAGAGACTGCGAATGTGAACAATTGAATTAGGGCATTATATCCTGATGATAAAGCACTCGTTCTTTTTTATACGCTTTTCTTTTCATTAAAACGGCCTAATCAATCAACATCATTCTGTCCGAAGATCGTTTATTCTTTTTTCCTGAAAGTCCACGGCGATTATGCGTCCCATTAAACTGATTGTCTCTCCATTCGACAGTTCGTTTGAAGAAGCGTACTCTTTAGACAATATTTTCATTTCTAGCGTTTAATTATGTACTCTAGTTTAAAAAACTGTGGCAAAATACAGCAAATATTTGCTTGGTTTTGGTTTAAGCATGTCTAAAATCCATTTTGAAATGTTACGGGAATCCTCTTTTCATCGTGAGCAACCCACCTTACTGATACTTTGGTATGTCTAAATATTTATGCAAAAATATTAAATGCATGAGCATCTGATACGTCTCACGCACACGCCCCACCAGATGGCGTTCTCATCACAGGACACCTCCGACTGACTGTAGAGCTACGCCAGACGTCATTGGATGAATTTATCAAACATAGGGGGGGGGGGATTAATTTGTATTTTAATAATAATATATTTGTCAGAAAAAAATTATGTGTATGTTAATGCAAAGAACTAAATTGCATATTAAAATTTGTTTTTTATAGCCTTTTGCTGCATAGAATAGTAGCTTTCTGAGTTAACTGCATAGTTGTAACTACCACAGTTTTTTTAAAAAAAAATATTTTAAAGATAAATGATCATGTGCACAAAAGCAACTTCACATAGTTTTTCATACGAAAGGAGCTAACGAAATTCAACGAACAACTTGTAAGGTTTTACAGAATGCGTTAACAAGAATTCTTCAACATTCTTAGACTAGTGTCTCGAGATATAGTCCTTCAAAGCTCGGCTCCAGATGGGAATTTTAACGCATGCGCGTTGAGTAACAAATTTTGGCTGAGATTCAGCGGGTTGGCGATGTGAATAATGCGATAAATTTATCTGGCTAACAAGTGTATTTTGTTTACATATCCGTTATCCTTTCAAAAAGAGTAACGACTTTGTATTGCCATATTTTTAAAAAGCCTTCACAAAGTATTCGTTAATTAATTCATTGTGATTGTGAATATCAATTCTGTGTATTGTTAATGCGATAAATTTATATAGCTAGCAATTATTCATTAGTGGATAAATTCGTAATTTACTATTGTTTATAAATACCGAAGCTGCTATGCTTATTAAACAAACTTTATGTATAATCTTAATACCTCTTTTGACAGCTATACTTAAAATAGTTGCTAAGGAAAGAATTTTATGTTTTGAAATATGTATATTATTTAGCATGATATTTTGATTTATTGGAAAGAAGATAACTTATTGGAGCTATTATTTGCTAAAAAAATATTTTCTCCGAATTTAGTTTCTTTATTTTTATTAATGTTCAAGTCATCTGGATTCTATTTTTTTCTTATTCAGCTAATATTTTGATTGTATACTATTTCTTAGAAGTAAAACATGAATGTGAAAATAATCTGGAACATAAATCTGAGTTGCTTTTGCAAAAAGTTTTGAAGCAATACTTGTCACTTGGGGAATAGTCACCTGATACCATATGAATTCTGGGAAATGCTTATTGCATATGAAGAAAGTAAAAGCAGGTAAAAAAATAACAATGCCCATTCCTAAACATGGGATGATTTTGTGTCTCACACAGTCTCCAGTGAGTTAATGTATACGACATCCACATATTTATTTTTGAGAATGACGCTCCCTATTATGGCTTAGCAACAGCTAGTTAAGAAAACAGGGTTGCTAAAACTAAATGTTCACATTGTATACCGCCAAATTATTACCATCACTTTCTTCAAGTGCGCATGCGTTAGAATTCCCATCTGGAGCCCGGCTGTGGACTCTACCTCGAGACACTAGTTATTCTTAGCCGTTCATTGTTGCTGTTATTATCATAATAACTGTTGAGATTTTCTCACTCGTGTGCATTATAATTTAAGAACGTGCATCATTCACCTTTCTGAGGGCAAGTGTCATGGCCACTTTTCCACCCATGCTGTGGCCAATAAGGATGACTTTGCCAAGAGCGTGGTCATCCAAGAATTCTTCGAGGTCGTCAGCCATCACTTCGAAGTCGTACTTGTCCGTCCAGGGGCTTTCTCCGTGGTTCCGGCAATCGATGGCATACACCTGAGATGAAAAGGATTGGAACATCATTAAAATAGTGGTTGTAATAATAATAAGCTAAAAAATAACCGTTACCAAGTTGAATTTCTCTTTAATGAAAAGGTAGAAGAGTTAAAATATTAGGTCGGGGAAAAAGAAATCCATTACAGTAGAAGTCCGATAATCCGGCACGTTCGGGACCGGCTCGGTGCCGGACTACCGAAAATTCCGGACTATCGGACGGTAATTATAAGAACAATAGGTTAATAATTAAACTACAAATACAGTATGCAAATACATACAACAAAGTTTATTTTACATCTCATATAATGTATGTACACGTACTGTGAAACCTATTTCACTTAGATTTAAAAAAGTCATGAATGTCTTTTTGTTTTCTTGACTTTTGACGTTTAGTTTAAAATTCATTTCTAATGATATGGAAATCAATAATTTCTGAAGTACTGTACTAGCCTCAGCAAAAGAGATAAACTTATTTAGCTGCAGCTTCTGCCCAGCTGATTTTTCCTTTTCTTCCATTTCGGCATCTGAGTCACTTTATTTAGGCTTAGGTTTTGAAAACATGGTCACCCTGTGTACAGTTAGAACGGAAATCACTTTTTTTATAAACAGTTTCAAAAGTTACGTTTACTATTGACTAACCGGCCGCTAATTGTTTCCGAACAATACCGAGCGCTTCCGGATGATCTCGAACCACTCAGAAAACTTCCGAATAGCTCTCGAGCTTTTTTATTTCCTTTACAGACATACTTTGGGAGAAAACCAAAATTTTTACAATTTTCCGGAGAGATGCCGGACTATCGGGCATTCCGGACTGTTGGATGTCGGATTAATGGACTTCTACTGTATTTTTACGTGAACTTTATGTAACTTCTTTTGGATTCACTTTGCAAAAAGGTTTAAAACAGCTTTCATGTAGATTTTTAGGTCTTGCGCGTTACGACTGCTAACATGCTGTTAACTTCGATCATTTTTGATATTTTATAGACATTTTCAACGATGCTGTATCCACATGCGAGGTGCATCTCTAACATCAAAAATACCCGAACGGAATCGGCGAAACAAAAATTGTACGTAACTGGTTGTTACAGTCTTATATAGGACGATAAACACCTTTCACAATTTTAGCCACCCCGCTATCTTTTTCGCCGTTACAGGAGAAAAACGAAAATGTATCGAATTTTCTGTTTGTTGTCTTCTATTTTTAAAACCTTGTACTCGTAACTGAATGAATCAAACAAAAAAACCGCAAGAGGATATTTTAGTGTCAAATGTCACCTTTCCAACGAGCATAAATCTGAAATAGTTTGATAGATACCTCACGAGATATCGATCACTACAGACGTCTACCGAAAAAATAATGGATTACTTTTTCCCCAACCTAATATAACTATGAAATAACTTTTAACAGACTGAATAGTTTAGCTTGAAAATTTAAGAAAAGCACAGAATTCTTTAAAATTAATCAAAAAATTATCTATGATTATTTTAAAAGAGGAATGGCGGAAGAAGTTTCTGATAATCCTGAGAAAATATGATTTTATCTTCCACATCAAGGAGTACTTAGAAGAGATAAGGTTACAAGAAAACTAAGTGTAATATATGATGCTACCGCCCATTCCACAAATTACATTTCATTAAATGAATGTTAAACTGATGGACCTAATCTTAAACCAGACATATTAAGAATATTAATTAACTTTAGGCAATGCAGAACTGCATTTATAGCGGACATCGAGGAAACGTTTCTGCAACTGAGGATCGAGATAGTGTTAGATTTCTTTGGTTAAAAGGGGTATTCGATGAAAAATATAAAGCTCTTAGAGTGATTCGAGTTCGTTTAGGAGCAACTTGTCGCCCATTTTTGTTAGCAGCTACATTTAAGCATCATGTTGAAAGTTTCTGATCTGATTATGCAGCCGTTAGTGATTTAATTGAAAATTGTATGTTCATTGATCATTTAATACGTCGCACAGACAATGAAAAAGAAGCCATAGAAACACAAGAAAACACGTAAAAATTTTTGCAAGAGATTAATTTTAATAAGAGAGCATGGAAAAAAAACTCAATTTCAGTTCCGAACAAATGGGAAGAAAATTCTTGTCTGCAGCCATTAACAGATGGTGGCAAAGTTTTGGGTTATTATTGGGATAGTAAGAAAGATGCGTTAACGATTCCAGTACCAGATATTACCATATTGAATCCAGATGAAGAAATTACAAAGAGATTTATATTAAAAGTAATTGGTAAACTCTATGATTTCATAGGATTTATTAACCCCTTCACTGTTTCGTATTAAAACCTTATGAAGGAACCCTGGATTACTGGATTCATATTGGCAGAGATCCTGTATTGTGAGACTAGCGTCTGGAACTCATTGAAAACGCCCAGTCCAATTACTGTGAATCTAATTGAACTATATTATACATTGAGTAACATTGCTTAATTTCATATTCTCCTTAAAGAATTGTCGTATATATCGCAACTGGAATAATGAATAATTTTATAGCTACTATAAGAATTAAAGTAAAGTATGTATCTTTATTTAGGTTTAAAATTTTTTATGATGTTGAAATTAACTTTAGAAATTAATATGTTGTTGTTACTAATGACACTTGGCAAAGCCAAGCCCAGCCATCAGAGCCTGGGAGAATGAGCGTCTTCCGACAGAAATTAATATGTAAATGTAATGTATAAAATATTTATATTATTATGATATAACAAAGGTACATATTATTATAACTATAACATTATATTATTATTAAGTGTTGATCTCATTGTTTCGAAAAATGAGTGAATTAAATTAGTATTAATTTAAATTCTACTCTTGATGATTTTGTGGAGTTCATCGGTAGGTGGAGTGGATGTTGCAATTACAAATCTATAGATGGTGCATCTTACGAATATATGTGTTTGTATCAGAATAAGATTAGATGTAGATGTTTTGTTGTTTCATGTCTTGTTCTTCCTCTGTTTTGTCCGGTGTTTAACCTTTCTTTGCATGATTTTTTTCTTTATTGGTGAAATAAATCAAGTTGATATAATTCATGTTCAAAATTAAAGGAAAAATGGTTAAAAAAATCTTAGTATATATTGATAGTATAAATTTAGCAAAAAACAATATGCTAAAAATTTCCATCATCATCCAAAGTTAGATCATTAGCTTAGTACTAAATAGAAATAAAAGAGGAAAATAACACGTGTTACAAACCTTTCTTCCACTCATTTTCAATTTTTTAGCAATAGAAACTCTAATATAATAAAACAAAATTATAAACGAAATCATACGTTTATTGCAACTACAACAAACAGCGGAATGAGACAACTTTAAGCACTGATAATGACACTTGTTTATTTTTGACAGCTATGTTTCTTTTTATGCAATATACATTAAAAAGGTATCCAAACACGATCCACTTAAAGTGAACTTTTTCTTTTATATAATTTTTTGGCATTATAGGTAATGATGGAAATTTCCACCATTATGCAAAGAAGGGTTAATAAAGAAATAATAAACCTGCTGAAGGTAAGCTTATTTAAATTTTAACTTTGTTATTATTAAGATGATTTGATAAACATGATTAACAATAATAGAGTTATAAGGAATTTGTTACATAGGGTTTTAAGCAAACAGTGATATGAAAGCTTTTTTAAAGGATTACTTGCCTTACGTCTTGTTTTTTTTGCAATGAGTGGGGCAACTATCTTCCACGACCTTCTGCATTCAAGCATGCCATGGTGGAGAACTATAGGATTTCGATGATTTGAGTAAGAATCCGCATCGTATACATCATACGCAAGTTTCATACCTAACGGATAAGAAAGGCAGTTTTTTTATGAATGTATTTCTTGTCATGGATTAATTCTAAATTATCAACACATAAGAGAGAAGCAAATGTAGAATTTGAATAATATTTTACATGCAAAGTGTATTTCAACATCATAAAAAATATTTTGACAAAAGATTACATAATTTACATAAATGTGTAGTATGGAAAATTAGTAAATATCAAAAAGAGCCAAAATATTTGACTCATTAGAGTCAAATATTTTCAGAAAAGTAAATAAACGTCAGATGAGTTAAATAAACATGCATATACTTCCTAATCTATTAAGAATTGGACGTTTATTTATCATTCTGAATTATTTACATCAATTATAAAATACGATGTATAAATGACATAAAAATGAGCAAAAGCCCGTAAAATTAAAAAAAAATTCATTAGACAAGAAAAAAATGTAAGAAACAGATGGCGTTGGTTAGGACAGTTAAGTTGGAAATACACCAATGGGACAGATGATTGTAAATGGTTTTGATAAAGAACCTTACAACTCATGTAAGGGAATCAAAATGCTGAAAGGGAAAATAAAGTTTTGTTGGCGAAACTGACGAAGAATTAGCGCCTGCTCCGCTATGTAAATTCTGACTTCAGAAAAATGTGAAGACTGGAAAATAAGCTTCGATAGTGGAAGTGCGTTCAGCGATTTGGAAAAACTGGATCGTTGGAAGACCATGCGAGGACAGGATAAACAAGCAGACTTGTTATCAGGCTTTCATTTTAGTCAAAATCAGTTGTTGGAATTCACAGGACACTTAAAGATGCTTACCACCATTTTCGATTTCGCTTTGTTATTTGCCAGACTTCTATCAACATTTTTTTAAATTCTTCTTTTACCTTAAAAGAAAGCAAGAGATTTATGGATCCTAAACCAGCAAATTGATTTTTATTTCGGTTATGATTACCTACATTTGCTCATTCTGCAGTATACAAATGTTGAATAATATTTACTTAATACTTAATTTACCAAGCACTACTTGTTGAAAATGCCAAGAATCAGTATCTCGTGTCAGCTGCGACTTGAAAATGGTCAATAGCTACTTTTATGTAACAATTTGACCACATGAGATTATTGAATACTATGATTTCTAGATACGTTTTCGATAAATGATATCGATTATTAATAAATATAAATAATGTTATAAGGACTCACCATGAATTAATATTTGTGACCCCCGCAGCCGGATACCCCCGATTCGATCCTATTGCATAACGAGAGACACTTTTCTGCCTTTTTTTACATATCGGGAATATATACTTTGGAATTTTCTAGATTTCTTATCACTTGAAATTATAACTCACTATTCATGAGAAATCTTTAGAGATATCGAAGTTTTATAGACGTTCCATTACTCTACAACACATGTTCTTTCTTTTCCAACAAATCTTTTCGCTCATCTGTTGCATAAGAAAAATCAGTAAAGTGATAAAGGAAACAAAATATAAATTATTTATAATAAACTTATTTTTAAAATTATCAATCGTCAACATGGTGATTCTTCCTTTTTCAAAGCTGTTATTTATTTTAAACAGCATTCCAATTCATAATTCCACCTAAAAATCAGTGTCATAAGTTATTTTTCACTCACTTACATTTTTGAGGAAATTTGCCTCTAAAATTTAAATTGGAGTAAAAGATCCCTCTATTACTTATTCATCTACAAATTAATTATTATAAATTGGTGCATTTAAATTTGAAAAAGTGTATAGCTTTACATATTTAAGATCCGAGGTTAACATAGACAACAATATCATATCTGGAATCAGAGGCGAATCATTGCTGTCAATAGATGCTTTAGAGATTAAAGAAGTATCTGAAATCAAATTAATTAAAAGGAAAAATAAATTTGATGAATATGTAACAAATTAATTTGTTACATATTCAGCAGATTTATAATTACATATTTAATATTAAATTGGACAATGACAGAAGAAGATGAACATCCTCTTCGAATATTTGAGAGCCATCTACGGCCCAATTTTGGAGGCATACAATTTAATGGTTTATGGCACTACCGTGTCATATAGATTTGTATGGGAATGATAAAGCAGAAGAAACAGCAAAAAATACAATACTTATAACAAGTTGTACCTCTGAGTGATTTGAAGAATTCTTGTAAAAATTGATTCAATCCCAATGAATTTACAAACCATGAACAAATTGCATTCCATTACACCAAATATAATTTCCTTGTCAGTTTTGCCATTGCGCAGATCTCATGTAAAGCTCACTCTTCTGAGAATTGGGCACACTCGTTTTACTCATAAACACCTGTTTTATTATTGATCCGAAACCCTATTGTTCTACATGCAATGTGTCATACACTGTTCAGCATATTTTAATTATGACTGCCCAAATTTTAATCACTATCGTCTTGCATATTTTAACTCTACCTTTTTAACGTTACAAGATCTTATTCTAGAAACTCCTCAACGCAATCTTTTCACCTTTTTACGTTCTATTAAATTCCTACAATGTATATAGTGATTTTACTTTTAACATTATTTTATAAATCTAAATCCTATACCATAATACGAGGAATGGTTACCAAGTCGAAAATCGCCCCAGAATTAATAAACTCCGGTAAACTTGGGGGTCTGGGGTTTTTGGCCACCAGGAATCGATTGGCGCCGGTTTTGAAGCGCTACGGTCGAGCAGTTCGGAGTTACAGATAGGATATTTTCAAACTTTATTAGTTCACCATAATGGCTATAGATGGCAGCACTTAAATTTTCTTTGTCTATTGCCTAATAGGTTTCAAGCGGTAACGTGCTGCCATCTATAGCCGATTATCTTTTATTTCCTATGACTTTTCAAACTTTACCTTTGTATAGAATAGTTCCCTTTCCAAACTCTAACTTTGTTTAGAATAGTTAACAATTGTGCACTTTAACCGGTTATCTTTTCACCAATGGTTTCACAAATTTTCTTATGGCAAGTATTGTTTTGATAAATCACAATTGAAAATTTAAATCTTCGAGTTAGCTTCCATACCTGTTTTCTCCGAGCTTAGCTCTGTCACCAGTTGGTTTTATCTAACATGTGCTTGGCGCAGTTTGTCCTGGAGAGGATCTTGTGCAACTAAACTTCCACAATCAATTAATCAATGGCTTATGGAACATATGCTCAAATTTAATACGCTATAGCGTCTTCAAAGAATTCGACGTCATCAAAAACTTAAAAATTCCATACTTTAAATGCTCCAAAAGACCCAAAAACAACATTGCTAAAAATAAGATCCAGGGTAAAAATACTTACGAACCAAAAATCGTGAGTGGCGAAAAAAATTTTCAGTGGTCAAATATTTGTTTAACACTTTCTGATGCAAGACGAAGACAGTTCACTGTGATACTAAAACATGTTCTCCACAGAATGACTGCTTAACCTGTAAAGACTGACCTATTTATCTAGTAACTCATGGTGTTGCACGAAAATTATAAAAATTCCATTTATTTAATTAATATTAATTCGATACAATTATAAAAGGAATTCTGCTACATATGCCGTATAGAATAGTTATGTATTTTTAACTTAAGCGTCTTGTTGCATTCTGAATTGAAAAAATATTTATGAAAAATTGTTAAAATGTGAAAAAGGAAAATATACTTGAACTTAAAGTTATGTTAACATATTTGAATTAGTACTATAATAAATTAATGCACTGTTTCTACTTTTATCTTGCTTTATAATTACAAAAGTTTATTTTGAAAAAAACTTAAATATTACGAATTAAAAAACTTATTTATGTAAATTGTTTTCAATTTTTTTCGTTTGATTACCGATATTCTTAGAAATGTTATAAAAATAATGTTAGACGTAAACAAGTATTATTAAACTGCTGAAACTCCTATATATATATATTCCTTCATGCTTTAATGAAAAAATTAATCGTTAAAAAAAGTTGGGAAATGGTGGCGAGCCCCTATTGAAGCAGTATTTCAATTAATGAAAAGTGATATTTTGCGAATTAAAGAACAAAATCTCTCTTAATTAGTCTTCAATGAAAACGTACCTCATTCTATTTCCTCATGATAATTGCAATTCTTTGACAAAATGTCGGTATAAGGATACTGGTGTAAAATATATCAATCATATTTTTTTTTCAATGTTGTGCTTTCACACAATGATATCTTAATCAGTATTCTATATTTGAGAAACATTAACATGCTATATATGTTCTTATAAAGATTTTTAAACTATAAATTACATAATAATAATTTCCCCTGTAAATCAGCAAATATTATAATATTTTTTTTACAAATTAGAAGTTTTAAAATTACTGTTACCAATATTAATCAATATTATTGGCCCTTTAAATTTACTATTTATCAATGTTCAATTTCAGTAAAATTTTAAGTTTTTAAAATATCTTTTCTGACAAATTATTATTTAGTTACTGACACCACAGATAGTAATCATTATCACTGGAAGATTTTGGAAGGATTGTAACTCTTTTGAAAAGGAATTTTTTAAAGACTTCCTTTGCTGTTTATTTCTGTGTTATTTGTGCATCTCGAGTCTTTTGTTTCTGATATCTTTAAGCATTGCAGGACATATTATACAGGAATTGTGTTGCATTTTATTTTAAAATCGCTTATTGATAAGAATAAAAAACCTCCTGTATGCATGGTTATACTTTTTACTAAATTAGGAATGCCGAAGAGAATTTTTATCTAAAATTTATAGGATTTTTCCTTTTAGTATTTTGGCGAAAAATATGAAATATGATAGGGAACAAAGGAAATTGTTTCTTCCGTCATTATTTCTTAAATATAATGACTCTGACGAAATCGGAAACTTTTGTTAGGATATGACCTTCTTGAATATCAACAACAGATTCATTGTCTTTTCTGAGAATGGTACACCTGATGGTATCTCTCTTGAAAGAAGGAAGCGTGACAGCTCATCGGGAAATATTAGTTTGGGGAAAAAGTTATCCATTATTTTTTCGGTAGACGTCTGTAGTGATCGATATCTCGTGAGGTATCTATCAAACAAATTCAGATTTATACTCGTTGGAAAGGTGACATTTGACACTAAAATATCCTCTTGCGGTTTTTTGTTTGATTCATTCAGTTACGAGTACAAGGTTTTAAAAATAGAAGACAACAAACAGAACATTCGATATATTTTAGTTTTTCTTTTATAATGGTGAAAATTTTAACAAGGTGGCTAAAATTGTGAAAGGTGTTTATCGTCCTATATATGACTGTAACAACCAGTTACGCACAGTTTTGGTTTCGTGGATTCAATTTGGGTATTTTGATGCTAAAGATGCACCTCGCATGGATACAACATACAACAAACTTGATACAAGAAACTTGAGAGCATGTCAGCAGTCGTAGCTTCGCACAAGACCTAAAAATCTACATGGAAACTGTTTTAAACCTTTTTACAAAGCGAATCTGAAAGAAGTTACAAAAAGTTCACGTAAAAATAATGGATTTCTTTTTCCCCAACTTAATATATTAATGAGATATAGAGAATTAAATACTCTGTGATACTTTGGGGTGGGAAAATAATGTATTAGCTTAGAAATAAAAACTGAATAGTACCTAATAGAAATGGATAACGATTACTTGGTTCATTCTTATTAAAAGTATATTGCTTGGCGAGAAATTTTTGGCTTATTTTGTTGACATAAGGAATCCCAAGTTTGGGCTGTGTTTGAAAATATAATTCGTGTTATTATCATTATTATTATTATTACAATTTTGCTTTTTTTAAAGTCCCCTGTTTCATTTTTTACATCAATGCAGCTTTTATTAAGGAATGAGTAGGTTGGATTACAATTATGCAAAAAAAAAAAAAAAAAAAAAAAAAAAGACATAATTCACGAAAGACGAGTGTATTCGAATTATCACTTTATTCAGTTAAAATATAATTTAAATTCAAAACGGTTTTGTTGCCATTGTTTATGACGAGAAGTTAAAGTTGAGCAGAACCAAAGTTCATTGTGCATTTCATTTGCTATTCATTGCCTTCAAATTAATTTCTTCACAGAGTGACAAGGAAAAATTTAGGAAAAAAATTTTATCTGAAAATAAATCAACATGGTGGTATAGTGAGAGAAATTTGCTCAATTCCTTGTTATTTCGCTCTAACACTAAAATTAGAATGCAATAAAATACAGTATACAATATATATATATATATATATATATATATATATATATATATATATATA
>JAPDSC010141991.1:3325-16252 GCA_026290005.1 Latrodectus geometricus
ATATATATATATATATATATATATATATATATATATATATATATATATATATGTATGTATGTATGTATGTATGTATGTATGTATGTATGTATGTATGTATGTATGTATAACAGATATTCACTGCCTCAATAGCTTAGCATATTTTTTTTATTGTAAATGAAAATTTAATGATGAAACACTTTTTCTCAACAGATGCAAGATTAAACTTTTTTTTCCAAAAATTCATTTAAATAAGTTGAAACTAATATGAATGTATCTCTCTCATATAGAATTTTATACTGTAAATACTCATCAGTCAATTTGTGTAAAAATAGTTGTGATTGTATGTGTTTTAAAATTTTCTCGTGTTGTGAAATATGTCACTAAAATTATAAACGTTCTAAGCAATGAAATAATAATAAGATACTTTACTAGTATCTTAATATAAACTTGCTTTTATTACATTTCAAAAATTTATTTAGGCCTTAACAAGTGAATACCTCAACTTAATTTTACACATTTTATTAATACATACAAATATATGCATCATTTTAATATAACCGATAAATCACCTATGAAAGGATTTATAAGTCTTGATTGTCTTGTTGAACAGCTAATCAAGGATTTTTTGCAATTTAATTAGAAGTCATATATTCTAAAAAATAAGGAAATAATTATAATTTTAAATTGTAGTTTTAACATCAAATATATTATTTTGAATTTAATCTGAGTATTATACTTCCTTATAAAATTTTCTTATCAATATCCATGTTAAATTTTATCTAAGTGATTCCAGTTACTACATTCGGCAGTCTATAAGTTCGATTGTTTGGCTTTCTGTTAATTAGTATGTTATTGAATAATACAATAAAACCAAGTACTTGCATTTAATAAGTTTTCTCATGAAAAATATGCTGCATTTATTTATCATCAAATTCATTTAAAAGTTAGGATTCTTACTCGAAAAGTTTAACGCGAACTAATTTTAATTTTTTGAGCTAAAAGAGCCTCAAAATTTATCTTGATTACAAAACATTTTTCTTAGATATGATTGTGTATTTTGTTATTGGATTAAAAGGTTACCTAACTATCTTGAAAATAAAGTCAGAGAAATCATTTAAAAGTTAACATACCACGGTGAATTTCCTTTCAATGTTTATTTTGAAATGGTATGACTCCAAAATAAACCTTGCTAGACTTTATTGTATAAACATAACTTGTATTAAATGAACCCTATTTTAAGATGTGTTTGGATTTAATGATTGTTTACTTAAAGTTAATTCCCTGTCATACGTACTTCATTAAATAGTTGGAACTACCTAATCTATGTTATTCAGATATTCTCGATTCCTTTTGAACATTTCTGAGAAAATTCATTTCTGAACATTTATTTCTTTAGGGATTCGTATTTTTTACTATCAAAAGACAAAATATATTAATTATTTTTAATATTTAATTTAATTTAATTTTTAATTAATAGCTTTTTGATTTTATTCCCAAGTAAAATGAGACCTAATTGAGAGAGAATTGAATTTTTAAACTAAAAAGTATTTTATTTTCAATTTAAGAAAAAGTATTTTATCATCAATTTTCTGAATCTACTTCTCTACTTTTCACTTAAAAAAAGCAAACATTAAATTAATGCAATGAAAATGAAAACGGAATATATGCTGAAATAAACAACTCAAAGAATCAAAATCTCTTGACTGAATTTTTAGTTTAACGCGATCAGTTTTTTAACACATAAAAAAATAACCATTACAAAATAATTTAATTAATAGTTCTACAAAACGGTATTTTATGTCATGAAATGAAACTTCACATTTAGATCAACTAAAAATAAATCGATTGAAGTGTATATTGATCGAAATTTTTTTAACTGCTAAATAATTTTATCCTGAATATGGAATTCTTTTAATCCATGTTCCAATGTATATCCGAGTGATAACATATTGGATAAGGCGAAAATGCATTCGCTGAAGATGATTAAAGAATGCTTTCTGAAAAATAAAAAAAATAAACATTGTTATTCTTGCAAAAAAGTTACATTGCGATAATACAGAAGGAAGGAAGGATACATTGCACAAATACTTTTCTCTGTTCCAAGCTGTAATGCTAATGTGATCATTTTTGAAAGAAAAGAACCATTTGCGTCTTATTAAAATCGAAATAAGCTCCAAAATGGAATGTTATATCTCTCTTAAGCTATTTACATCGTAACATGAGCAACATTATCAGAATGAATTATGCTTTAAATTAATTACAAATGCTATAATCAAATTTTCGAAAATAAATTTGATTTTTATTTTAAATCAATCATATATACTTATTTTAGATCGAGATTCTTGTGTGAGTTTCATTTCATTTACCTGCCCTCTTTCTCAATTCAACATCTAACAAAATTTCGGCGCACAAACAGAATAAAAATTTTATAAATATGTGTACATTGTAATTATGAAGTATTATCATTTATATCGCATTTGCAAATTGTATTATTATATGATGCCAATACTGAATGCAAAATTACGAAATACTTTTTGGAAAAAGAGCAAAGCAAAAAATCAGTTAATAATTTTGTTTACAAATATATATGAGCATATTATTGTTTCTGAATGAAATTTAATGTAAAATCTTTTATGAATAATCTTGATTAATAATTTAAATGTATTACTATCTTTATACATACACACACACACACACACACACATATATATATATATATATATATATATATATATAATGTATATATAATTGTTATTATTATTAATTACATAATTACATTTCACACATTTACGTGTTTTTAAATTACAACAGAATTTTGAGTAGAAGTTTATTGAATTAACTCGTTATTTTTAAAATATCTTGTTATCATTAAGATAATGAATTTTTAGAAAAATGTATTATGCTTTCCTTTTCTTGTTTATAAGTTAATGTTTTCAGTCACGAGCTTTAATAAATTTTCTTTTATGTATGCTGAACCCCTTCTTTTCGGTTATCCTATTGTTAAATTTACTTTTCGTAGAGCTCAAATTTTTCTCATTAAATTTTATTGCTGCTTTTTCCTATACCCCCATAATTTTTTAATTAAATCATTAATTTAATAATCATTGATTTTGTAATATAATTAAGCTTAACCTCTATATTTTTCGAAATAATTTTGCTTTTTTTGTTCATTTTTTTATTTTTGGGGAATTACAAAATCTTTAAGAATTTATGTTCACCCTTTCTGTAATTAATTTTGAGAAAATGGATTGATATTTTCTAAAATAATGATGAATATGCGTATTACTTTTTTTTTACTTTTATTTAAAAAGTACGAAAACATATGTTATAGATTCCTACGAATTTTATAAAATATCAGTTTTGCATTACAAAAATTTTAAATTTTTAAGTAATTAAGAATGTAATTATAATCTTAATTATTCTAACAAAAAATCTAAATCTATCTTGATTACTGTTAGTTTCAATATATTTGAGACATCCATTAATCAATTTACATTTATTTTTCTAATTAAACATTTTATTATATCAAAATATTCTTACTTTTATCACTTAACTGTATTGCAATATTTTTATTATTTTATTCGTTATAATATTTATATAATTTCTGGGTAAAATTTTAAAAGGGTGACTTTTTGCTTAAAAATCTGTTGACAACCCTATATACACATTCTTATACTATTAGTTGAATAAATTATAAACTTTAGACGTAAAATTCTATGCTAGTTTCCAATTGCGACTGAACTTATAGATTTATTTTTATCACAATTTAACTGTTTATTTACTAATTCATGATTTATTGTATTATTAATTAACTTTATCTAACTTATATATATTTTACTTACAAATTCAGGATAAATTATTAAACTACACTACTGGCCAATAAAATTGCTACACCAGGAAGAAATGCAAATAACAAAATGATATTTATTGGACAAATATATTATACTAGAAATAACAAGTGATTAAATTTTCAAAAAATTTGGCTGGATAGATGCTGAGAAATCAGTACCCAGAACAACCACCTCTGGCAGTAATAACAGCATTTATACGCCTGGGCATTGATACAAACAGAGATTGGATTGCATGTACAGGTACAGATGCCCATGCAGCTTCAACACGATACCACAGATCATCAACCGTAGTGACTGGCGTTTGGTGACGAGCCAGTCGCTCGGCAACCATTGACCAGACGTTTTCTATTGGTGAAAGATCTGAAGAACGTGCTGTCCAGGGCAACAGCCTAGCATGTTCCGTATCAAGGAAGGTCCGTAAAATACCGGAAACATGCGGTCGGGCATTATCTTGCTGAAAAGTAGGGTTTCGCAGGGCTTGAATAAAGGGTAGAGCCACGGGTCGTAACACACCAGAAATGTAACGTGCACTGTTCAAAGCACCGTCAATGCGAACAAGAGGTGACCGAGACGTGTATCCAATGGCACCCCATACCATCACGCCAGGTGATGGGCCAGTATGACGATGACGAATGCACGCTGCCAGTGTGCGTTCACCACGATGCCGCCAAACATGGATGCGACCATCATGATGCTGTACACAGAACCTGGATTCATCTGAAAAGATGACGTCTCGCCAATCGTGCGCCCAGGTTCGTCGTTGATCACACCATTGAAGGCACTCTTGTCTATGACGCAGCGTCAAGGGAAGCCGCAGCCATGGTCTCCTAGCTGAGAGTCCATGATGCTGCAAACGTTGTCGAACTGTTCGTCCAGACACTTGTTGTTTTCCAAATGACCCCGTTTCTTGACTCACGGCTCGTGACGTGGTTACACGATCCATTACGGTCATGCGGATAATATGCCTGTCTTCTCGGATGCTAGTGATAGGTGGCCGTTGAGATCCCGCATGGCGTTCCGTATTACCGTCCTGAACCCATCGATTCCATATTCTGCTAACAGTCATTGGATCTCGTCCGACGCGAGCAGCAACACTGCGATAAGATAAACCGCAATCCTGGTACGCTACAATTCGACCTTTATCAAAGTCAGAAACGTGCTGGTACGCATTTCTCCTTCTTTCACGTGGCATCACAACAACTTTTCACCAGGCAACAACGTTCAAATGCAATTTGTGTATGAGGAACCAGCTGAACAATTTCCTCATTTAAACACAATGTAGGTGTCGCTTCTGGCGCCTGCTTTGTCTGAATGCTCTGAAAAGCTAATCATTTGCATATCATAGCACCTTCTTCCTTTCGTATAAATTTCACGTCTATAGCATGTCGCCTTCATGGTGTAGCAATTTTAATGGCCAGTAGTGTAGTTTTTAGGAGCATGTGGGTAAATACCTGATTAATAATTCAAATGGTTTAACTTTTTAAAAATAAGTTAAAGGTATATTTCTAATACAGAAGTTAGGATATTTTTTAAACATTCTTTTTATTATTTCTTTACCAGTTTCATATCATCGTGTATAATTAAATTTATGTGATCAAATAAGGGAATAGTTAGATCTACTTTTTAATTGTTAGTCCGCTAATTTCTTATTTTGCTATACCAAAATTCTTCATTCATGAAAATGCAACAGCTTAATTCAAATTTACAAGTAACACAAAAAAATTAATTAATTTTCTAAAAATGAGTTTATATTGTCATTTTAAGAACGTCTCTCCTTTTGCTATTTCAATTCACTAACTTGTGAAAACTGAATCAGCAGTTCTCTTAATCAGCTTGTAGGCCAGTCCAAATTCTGTCGTTTGCTGGATACCATAAATTTTCATTTAGCATTCTTTTCAGTATAAATTTACGAAATTAGTTTAGAAATAAACACATCAATACGTTGACCTGGAACAATTTAAGAAATCAGTAAGCAGAGAATAAAAGTTATGAAACTGTCAAGCTTACATATTTGTACACGAAAACTAATCCTAAAAAAAGTAGGTAAAAATATAATAATCATATGCAATTTAATGTAAGCAATTTAAGCATTATAAATAGGTCATTCATGGTCCATGGTAATTTTTTCATCAGATTGTTTTCTTTCTTGCCAAAGCTTGTTTTCTAGTACAATGTGGTTATATTATTTTTATTTCATCCGTAAAATATCTTTATTACTTAATTTATAATTTTGAGCAGTGCTTCTTTCTCTTATTCATTTCAATTGATCACGTTACGAAAAAAAAATTCTATTTATTTCCGTTTAATGATAATATCAATTGTAGAAAAATACGTTTTATACTCACTGGTGTTGTATGGTTCGTAAGTGATGATAATTTCCAAATCTAAGATAAACTATAGAAAAATAATAATATCATCACGAAAAGAAAAATATTTATTTAGTGCTACAAGGCAAAAATCTATTCTCTAAAAATCTAAATTTCGAAAAAGTATACAAATTGAAATTTACATTTTCATAAAAATTTTCATGGAAAATTTTAAAAGATGACAAATTTACAGAATATGGAATTTGTGACTTTTAATTACAAACTACGTCAAGAATTGTAGTTTTGATACATTGTTCCTTTATAATGTTTTCGAAATCATAAATTGAATTCATTAAAAATTATGATATATTCGCTAATAGTAAGGCATTTAAAAAATGGTAAAACATGATGACATTTCACCTTTTTGCACAGTTTTTTTAAATGATATTGCAACATTTTAATTGTTTGAAAAATTTAAGCATAAAATGTTTATATTCTATAAACTGTCATTTAAATTATAAAATAATAACAAAAAACAAATTGAAATAATGAAAGCATCAATAAGACAAAGACATCCTTTTCCAAATTTTCATGGATAGAATTAGAAATAGTACCTTTGATCGCCAAATTTAAAATGTAATGCTATGCTTTTTAAGGTAATGATGTAGAATATAACACAATGTGTGATTAAGTTATCCAAATATTTTTGTGCATCTACCAATTCTTATAATCGCATGCCTATATACTTCACAGGTAGCTACTTTCGTCAAATTTATTTTATTACTTTTTGAATGTCAGTGCTCTCATTGCTCTTAAATTCATTCGAAAATATTTCTCAACCAGCGATATTTTCCCCTTCGAAAACTTTATGCAGTCTAACAAGCAATGGAGGATAAAATATTTGTGTTTGTTTACGGTTGAAGTGGGAATGGTTTCCCGCAATTCTATGAAAATAACTGGAGTTTCTGGAGTTCGTGTAAGAAAATTATTCAGCTATAAATCTTTTAAAAAAATTCAGGAATGTACCAGTTTTTTCTTATGAATTTTCTCCTGAATAAAATTGAATAAGAATACAAAACATTTTTTATATTCTTTATGACATTTTTTAATTTTTTCAGCTTATTGAAATAATTCTTATCATACTCTGATTTAATTTTATATTCTGTAGGAATAAAATGCTTATTATATCAGCGGTATATGACTGATAATATAAGTAAAATTCCTATAATTTGTACTCTAGAAAATAAAAAAATGTGTTCAAAAGCTTTTGTAATTCAAAAGCTTTCATTCCAACGTATAACATAAGCTTTGAAGCATTTATATGGGCGTAGATTTTTTGTGATAGAAAATATTCTTTATGATATGCTTAAAGATGTGGCAGGATAATTCGTCAGTGCCATGCACTCATTATATTTTTCTACATATGTAAGGGGTAACAAGAAAGTTTCAATCGTTCCTATCTTTCAGTCGCTTTTCCAGCTACCACAAAATACTCAATCTCGAATAATTGTTGATAGGTCAACATTAAATTAATTTCTCGAGAAAATAATCTGCAATCTGTGTCAACAATAATTTTTCCTCGGTTTGACTGAGAAATATAAGTTAAGGGTGCTCATTTTGCTTTATAAAACAGACTGGAGCTGCATACGTAAAACATCTTTCAAAAAATCCCTTCAAGTTCTGTAAAATGGTATTCTTTTATCGCTTTCAATACATCTTTTATATGATTCTGCATTTGTCTTGAAGTACTAGCCGCTCATAGACGTAAATTAGCATACTTTATCTATATATTTACAGTACTTTTATAACACCTATTTATTAAAATAAGGATATTCCAGATCTAAATTTATTGTACTGCATGCTCTTTAAAAGTAATTCGATTTAAAAGATATTATTAAAACAATTTCTATTGCCTTTTTGAATTTATTTATCAATCGAAACTATTTCATTATTAAAGGAATTGATAAGCAATTAACCTTATTTATCAGTCAAATGTTTCTGCAATTCCCATTTTCAGGCAAAACTAATAAAATTATACAATGACGTTTAGTTCCCTTAGAACTCAATTCATTTTTGGCAAATTTACAAAATTCTTTGAATTTGTAAAAGAGTAAAGATTATTTTCGATTTTAATGATGGTTTATATATAGGTGCTTATGTGATATTTATTAACTTATTTTTAAAAATATTATGTACATTTTCGATAGAATCTCAAATAAACTACAGTTTGAGGAGCTATTTTATTTATTAAATACATATCATAAATTATGAATTTGTGACCTGGTGTCTTAAACATGGTACGCGATCAATCCTCTTCGCAAATTCTGAAAACATCAATATTTGTGACTATGGCACAGTTTCCCTTAACTACAGTATTACTTCCGTTTCTGAGAAAAATGATGTGACGCTCACCGTTGGCAATCCAATTGCGATGATATGTATTCCCTCGTGTATTCATTCATCGCAGTCTTTTACAAGTATTAAACCCTAGAGCCAAAATATTGATCCCTAAATCATACGCCGTCATCGATTTTGAGTCTACTTCCTGAAAACATTCACATTAAAAATGTTCAAACTCTCACCTACACCTTGCCGAAGCTCTGAGCCATTAATCAAATGTGACACCTCAAACATAGTTCACATTAGTTATTTTTTTTAACAGCCGTGTAGGGATCGCATATTTATTTTACTCTTTTTTGTTAAACAATATGAGAAAGTTTAAGCTGAATATGAAAAATATTTTTTAAATAATTAAAAATATTTTTATAATTTAATTTTATACTATAGTTTTACCATTAATCCATATGAAGTAAGATATATCTTCTGTATTTATTATATTCTATTTTTTTAATGTGCCCCTTCTCCATAAGCTTAATAATTCAGAAAAATGAGACAATATTAATAATTTTAGAATCACTAATAAAAAGCAAAAACATATCAATATTATCATCCTTTTTTTAAATATAATTATTTTCTGAATAAAATTGTCAGTTTTAGTTAATTTATTGATTATATTAATTGTGTTATCTGTCATGCGCTTTGTGAAATGGGATAGTTAAACCATTTTTAAATTTTCTTTTTGAATTTTAATACAGCTAAAAAACTGCTTCTTTTGTTATTTTGAGCTTAGCATTTTAAGTATCTTTATTTGCTTATATTTTTTTATTGCTTTTATCGGAAGAAAAATTAAGTAAGTAAATTATAAATAATCTTAATGTGGTGCGAAGAAATATGATTTACTTAAAATATTTTACGTAAATCATGGAATGGATTAGAGTGACATAGATGACAGAATTAGCATTTTTATACTAGACATGCTTAAACGGATTTCCCTTTTTTGGACAGTTTATCTGCTATGGATTCCTTCTCATATCGATATTTATGAAAATGAAGATGCCGAGAAGCTGTCTATAGGATAGAAGCCCTGACCCTTGCTTTGTAAAAGCCTAAGACTTTTTACAAAATCTCTGCAATCAGGAAGAATAACAAGTTTAACTCGGGAAATCCCTCCACTAGAAGAATGGTACACAAGCCCTGGTGGTTCTCTAGACCTCACTTGTGACCGAAAAGGTCAGACTACTTTTTGCAGATTTGCCAGTGGCCTCTTGAGGGAGACTTTGTTTCTACAGGGGTCAAAATATTTTTCCATCATGCAATAAGTACATTTCAGAAAATGCTTCCCCGGAACGCATTTTGGACTGTTTTCAACTCACCCGCGAAGACTAAATTAGAAATCCTTAGTTGTTTTTGAACTTTTTGATAGTTAATAATTTCATGGACTTTTTCTAGCAGTCGCTAGACATGGAGGATATGAAACGACAAACATCAACAACGTAAATCATATTTCTCAGGGAAAGTTATTTCAATAATTATAAAATGACATTAATAATAAATTATTTAATATCTGTAGGTTCATCTTTAATGAAATGAAAATGGTATTTCAATCTTTCTGAGTAGTTACTTGCATACAAATGTATCATAATTTTTACTATAAGCATGAGCCTTTATATATTTAAGTAGCTATTTTATTATGAGTATATTCATACCTTATTCAAATAACAGTCTACAAAAATAGTGGATCTCCTGAAACATAAGACAAAATTATGGAACAAAAGGAAAGCAACTGCATGTAGTAAAATTTTATTATACTTCCGACAATTCCATAACCAATGCAGTTTTAAGCTAATAATGCAATAATGAAAAACAAGTTGGTATTTTTTATGAAAATTCTCTATTAATGTACTCATTTTAAGCTTATCTTTAGAGTGAATTTTTCGTAACATTTTAGATTAAATCTAACAAGTCATTTTGCTTAAATTGCTTCAGATTAAGCGTAGCTGAACTGTTAGCCGAATGGTTAGCGCCCTTGGCTTCGGTTCAGCAGTTTATGTATTCGAATCCCACATCGGCCTGAAATGTTTGTAGTAGTTTGGAATCCAATAGAATTAAAATATAATCCCAGATCTAATTAGCCCACATGTGCAAAAAATGACCGTGGAGTTACCAAACAAACACAAGTAGATTTAGCTTATTTTAATATGGTTCTTTATTCCTACATGGACATGTTATTTTAAAGTACATAACTCTAGTTTCTATAAATGATAGTAAAAAAAATCTTAACACATTTTAAAAGTTTAAATTATGTGATCCATCCGTTGGTTACAATATATTTTCTGCTTAATAGAATAAAAGAAATTAAGACGAAACTTTAGAAAAAGATCAATTAAATCAAAATAGTTGTATTTTTAGTTAATTGAATTATGAAATACTATTAAGATATACATTAAATTATTTATTAAATATTCCTTTACGTTAGATAGAATATTCTGCAAACAAGAAAATCAAATTTTTATTGCCTAATAATGTAGCTAACGTAACATTTGATATCGTATCTTTCCGAAATGCAGCAGGAAATAAACTCTTTTTATATCAACAGCAGAGTCATTGAGAACACATATCCGGTAGCAATCCCTAATCTAATAGACAGCTTGCTGTTGGAGTACTCATCCGTTGGGAAAATGAAAAATGTTTTTTCAATACAGATACACATGCGAAACCCATTTGTGCATGTTCATTTCGGACTTAGGAGAGAGCATTATTTGAGACTCGTAATAAAAAAAAAAGCACCTGATTACACGAACATCTTCCAAAAGTTCTTATTGCTTGCCTGGCTCCCTCTTTTTTTACGATTGTACGTGATATTCACGAAATTGAATTCCAGGCAAATATTGCATGAAGTAAAGATATTTCGAAGCAGTAATTTTCTACTTACCTTACCTGAAGAGTCGTCATATAGAAATGGTAAGATATTTTTCACTGCAACCGGGTTTAAATTTACAAGTGCTCATTACATAATAAATAATTTTCAGTTTAAATTTGCTTCATTAAAAGTGCACTTGAAGGAGTTGGATGAAAAGAGAGAAAATGTGAAAGCTGAGGTAATGAAAAAGAAAATTCATTTTAGATATTTAGCTCAGAAAGTAACTGACGAATAAAATTAGGCTCTTAATTACTTTTGAATTTTTATCTTAAAAATGTACATAATTATCAAATTAAAATGTAATAATAATTTAGTTAAATAAAAATATTTGGGAAAAAAACTATAAATTTTTTTTTTCAAATGTACAACAAGAAACTTGAGCTTTCTTAAATATTTCTTTTAAAAAATGCCAAATGGAACTAATATTTCTAATAAATATAATATACATGTTGTATATAATCTAGAAATAATTTATATTATAAGATGAAAAATAATAAAATGTATTAATTCATTTTGTTGTTCGGAATATTCCCATTAATCATAAAATAAAACTATTGTTTTATATATCTTCATCATTGTTTTTTTAAAGGATTTTTTTTAGCTTTAGTAAATAAACTATAGCAATTACGAAATATTTTCCAATTGTAGTTACCTATCTATAGCAATCGAGATACTTTAATTTAAATAATTTCATTTGATTAAGGTAATGTTGAAATGAATGTCCTTCTAAAATAAATGCAATTATTCGTCACAATAAAATTACACAAATTACTTCCTTTTAAATGCAAATCATTGATCTAAAATACAATTACCTTTTATTTTTATCTGCAACTCCATACATTGTTTGAGTCCACTAGATGCAAATTGCTTTAAAATGAATATTTAATTTATTATGACTCTTGACCGATAACGTAATCATTAATGATATTCTTTAAACTTTATTGAGTTATACATATTTTATGATTGAATATTTGGCAACAACAATACAAAAGTTCTTATTAGCAATAAGTTCATAAACATTCTATAGATAAAGTTCATAATTAATAAAAAAATGCTAACATTTATTAAATTTATCGGACACTGTCGTTAAATGTATATAACCATTATTTGGTATATTTACTGACAAAAGAAACTTTTAACTTTTCATTTTACAACAAACCATTAATTAGTTTTAGAATTTACTCTCAACTATTTTAAATATTTCATTTCGATGTCAAAGAATTAATAAGAAAATATTTTTGATCTAAATATTTTAAAGCATTAATTTCTTTTTAAAATTTTTTGAATAAATAAATGTGACAATAGGAAAAAGATTTTCAAGTTCAACAAAAATATTTAATTGTTTAAATTTAATACTTCAATAAAAATTAATATTTCAGTTTGTATTTACTTCGATATATTTTAATTGATTTTTAAATGGATTTTTATTTGATATGCAGATTTTGTTTAAATTTTTAGTTCATTTATATTTTTATGTTTATAATATATATATATATATATATATATATATATATATATATATATATAA
>JAPDSC010141991.1:16352-49350 GCA_026290005.1 Latrodectus geometricus
GTATGGATTTTCATTAAATTCAATAACTGATGGTTTGCTTTCGTTTCTTTTTCAAGCAACTTTCGAAATACTATTGCATATCTTCTTTACTTTCTCAGAAATAAAACCTTTCTTTTATTAAACATTTAAATATTGAGTAATTGCTTTTCAAAATATATTAATTTCGTTGCCAAATTTCTGTCAAAAAAAAGTATCTCTATATCATTATATTCCAATTCTTTGGATTCATTATACTAACAGGAATTAATTTAATGAAACTGAAAATGTTTTATAAATTTTGTATCATCACGTTTACTATTGTTACGTAAATTTAATAAAATTTACATATTGAATACAACGATAGTAAATTATATGGAATGTCAAAACACTAGAAATACATTTTTTATAATTCATACAAATTTAATCTTTACATTTTTAGATATATTATGATAAAATAATGTATCATCGATTTTTTCAGTTTAAAATAATTTTAAGCTAATCATTTTCATTATGTATTATCATAGCATCCGAAACTAATTTCATAGCCAAAATATTTTTCCCAGCAGATAATTTTCGAAATAATCTCGTGCTCTAAATCTTAAGTATTCAGAAAATAAACATTCAGCACTATTGAAAAAAAATGGAATTCCAGGATTTCATGCTTTTTCTGCTTTAAAATGCATATTTTGACAATGTCACTATTCATGGGGAGTAGAGAATTGAGAATCAAATAAGAAAAAAGATAAATAAATTCCGACAGCTGAAAAATTGCTTCTGCTTCTGTGCCCTTTCGGATGGAAAGAAATCCTCTGAAATCTTTTGCCCCCCAGCCAATCTTGTTTACGATTTTGGTATACACCATATTGTACTGGAACTATTTGCATTTATATGAGAGCATTTCGAAACCACAGTATTTGTGTTGTACATTTAAAAACTGACGGATAAGTACAAGGGAAAAAATACAAAATTGATGTCATGCATTTCAATTAATATAATGAAAGAAGATATTTAAATAAGTACATAAAATTTTATAGATAATTTTTAAATTAAAGTTTAATGTATGTCCAAAATTCAATTTAAAGTAATATACGAGAAGGATTTTAAAGTATACAAATATGTGAATATTACATTTTAGTAATTTGATAAATTAAAACGAAGTATATTTTAACATCATCTAATTCTTTCCCATTTTAATTAAAATGTTATAGATAAATTGAAAACTATCGAATTAATGTATAATAATTATTGAATATAAAGTAATATAAATTATAATCGTACTATAAGGAATTACGATCAATAATTAACTTTAAACATAACTGTAATTAATTTCAATCGTAAATTATGAAGCATTTCATAAACGAAAAAAATTCCTCAATAAAATTATAATTAAATAATTATCTTATAAGATGCAAATTTCTTAATATTTTTCAAATTTTATTAATTGCGATTATTTTCTGTTAATGAAAATTTTAATATCATTACAAAATTCAATCATTTCAAATAAAGCAAAGAGTTATTGAAATATTTCACAGTTTGTGAAATATTTCAATAACTCTTTGCTTTATTATATATTAAAGTTTACGTAAATGACATTTTTATTTAAAAATTTCACATAATGAAGACTTCATAATTTCATTATCTTTAAATTTGATTATTAAGGCATAATAATTAATGATAAATCAAAAAATATCATTATATATATATATTATTATCATTATTAAATTAAAATAAAATAATATGAATTTTCATCGTACTATAAAGAATTATAATTCTGAAGTATATTATTATAGTATTAAATTATGAAGTATTAAAGCTGAAAAGAATTTCCACTCGATGTTTTAATTAAGCAATTTCCTTATACCATACAAATTCTTTTACAATTTTCAAATTTTATTTAATTACAATCATTTTTTGTTAATGATAATTTTAGTACCATTGCAAAAATCAAACAATCTAAATAAGGCAAGGAATTTTTAAAATAATTCACAATTAGTTTTCGTAAATAATTTTTTATTTAAAAATTTCACATAATGGAGACATAAAAGAGTTCAAAATATAAAATGAAATTTTATATATTTTGAAATTAAAATGAAAATTCAAAATTTCATTGTTCTATTCAAATTTACTTAATTCGAAATGTTAATATAAAATATAATATTTTCATATTCATAAATCAATAGATTAAATTATATTTGTAAGGTATGTAAATAAAATGCAGGATTTAATTAAGCGCCTTACAGAGAATAAAACTTTGGTAATGTTTATAGGTAAGAGAAAGTACGTTCTGAACTATAATTCTAAGAAATCGAATAATTTTCTAAGTAATGTTTATTGACTATCACTAATTTTCAAAGCAATGAATATTATAATACACAAGTTCTTAAGTTGTTTTTTTTATGAAGATTTCTGCAGCATCTATGAATGCGATATTGCATTAAATATGCTAGGAAGTTTATACTCTCAGGCGTATATATTACTATAAGAACTTAAACATTATGTTTTTCACAAAAAATGTTTCGTATACTGGAAGGAATCTAATATATTTCACATGTTGAATTATGAGAATTATAAAGTTTTTGAATAAATATCTATAAATAACTGTTTTGATGTCATTTAATCTGCGAAATAACATTATACATGTAATTAGCAGCCAAGATGGAAACTTTTTCCGGGCATAATTTTAAATGACAAAAGTGAACGTAACTCTCAGGCAAAAAATGGGATCTGTTAAAATAACGATATTTATTATTAGCTTAACTTTATTTAAAACACTATTTTGCACTTCAAAATAATTTCTAATGTGAATATCTAAATGTGAAAAATAGATTTACATTTAGATTTGCTAGGAACAAATTGATGATATTGAATGAATATTTCTTGTAGTTAGAAAATTTTGAAGTCATATTTCTTTTTATCCAAGAACCAATGCATCTCCTGTCAATGGCATATCATAAAAAGTACTTACAATTATGTTTCAATGGGTAAAAATAATATTTTTTCGAAATTCAAAAAAAAATTCTAATTATTGTTATTTAAAATAAAAGGCATGAAAGAATAGATCATATGCAGTAAATATTTTTTCCTCTACCCCAGGGGTTAAACATAGACAATAATTTCTAAAATAAAAAAGAAGAATCACATATTTTCATTCTTGAAGCGAGTAGAGTTTCATATCAGAAAGTTATTTCTTTTAAACTAATTGCATCACGGCATAAACATTTTTACAGGTATTTCAAACCATCGTTTATTAAGATTTAAATTAACTACAATCATTGTAAATTTTAAATAAAACTTATAATTTATATGCACTATTGTTGGAAGGTCCTGATAACTTACAAAAATATTATCAAAATATGTTATTCAAAACTTGAAAATCTTTTAAAATGAATCTTTAAGGCTTGTTACAGTTGCTATGAAAACTACTACAGCAATATAGGAATGCTTGTCATTGCAGACAATGAACCATTGGAAGAAATCAATCTGGTGAGAATTTTAATACTATATGAGAAATTAATCAAATTATTATTGATAAAGCCATGAATTATATTACCATGAATTTTTGCCTGTATTTTTAAAACTAAAGTTGATATACTTCTTCTTGAATGTCCTCACAGAAGTAAAACAGAAGCAAACAAAACCTATCAATCTGAGATTTACCTGAGTTGAATATATTTGATGATATCAGTTGATAACTATGAAAAATCAACACTAATTGATGAGGAAATAAAAGCATCATCTGTGGAGAAAATTTGCTTTCATCACCAAAGCAAAAATAATAAATTGGCTACACATATATATAGATAGATCGAAAGTACTTAACAAAGTAGCAGATCTTTTTGCAATTTATACATCTCTTGATCCATTTTGAACTAATTTTGATGTAGAACTAAAAGTTATTCGAATAGCAATTTTACAAATAACAATTAAATTATAGTTTGAATAATTCAACTTAAAAACATTGTCATTTTTAAAGCTTCCTTTCAAATCAAAATTCAAGCAATTTCTGCTCATAATGTTCCAATATCAAAATCTATAAATTTTGCAGAACTGTTTATCTCCTAAATTGCAAAAAAGAGAATGTCTTGCTGAAAATTCTACATCAAGTTGGAATAACTGGAAATAAATATGCCAATAAATTAGTTGAAAGAAGAACTTAAATTCTGCAATCAATATGTAAAGTACTATTTAAATTATTGAAAAGAATAGTAAAATAAGCTAGAAGAAAAAACATGGTTTTAATTATTTAAAAAATCAAGAATGAGAAATAGAGTAACTCAATTTGTAATATCTTTGATTATCTTTGATCCATCTCAGTTGCAACGTTTTGACGGCAAAAATTGGAGTTGATTACCTTGCTAGATATCTCCATAATATTGAGGTACACAATAACTCCTATGTACTTTTGTGCAATCAGAATTTTCAAATAGTCAGAGACCATTTTCTAAAATGCTCGTCGTTGCACATATAAAAGCTGTAAAGCCCATATTGGCGTACGTGCAAGTGGATAAGAAAGGACCCTGTCAGCAATTGCAATAATTCAGTGACATCACTGGACTACAAATATACATCTAGATCGAAAAAATGGAGTGAATACCACTCTGCATCAATAATGCTCTCTGCATCATTTGTCAGTTTGAATTATAAAGGGATATCAAAAGTACCATCCATTTATGTTCAATATTTATCTGAATAACATTCTAAATATTTAGAATAATGTTGATATCAAGCAAACTGGATATACTGTTTGATTTGTGGCCTTTAATCTTCAGCTATAAGTCCTGCTTTATTATGCTAATATTCCTTGCATTAAATTCGTTACAGCTAATATGACATAATGACTAGTACGAAAATATGTGCTGTTATTTACTAGAACATCCTACATTAGAAGTTAGTATTACCCTTAATTAGTACATTTACGACATTTTTCTGTCAATTGTTCTGCCTGTGCAGTCAAGTCAACCGCGTCTCATTTAGCTTCAAGAAAATGCTCGATTGCATTCACCTCGATACTCGCAACTTTTTCTAAGGATATAATATAATTTTATCACCTCCAAGACATCAGATCTTTTATCAATGGAATATATTTGGGGCATTTTGGGAAGATTACTTCAGTTACTAATAATACTATACTAGATATTATATTTATGAAAATCCAGCTCAAATTTTCACCATAGATTCCATTGCCTGAAAAATATCTAGTTTTATAGCTAAGAATTATCTTTAAAGGAATATTGGGAAGAATACTTCTGCTTTCTAGAAATATCATTGCACTAGATGCTACATTTATGTTGAAATCCCTTACAAAACTTCACCATAGATTCAATTTCCTAAAACTATCTGATTTTATGCTTAGGAATTGTCTTCATAAACTACTTAGATAAACGTTCTTTGTACTTTTTCCAGGAAATAAAAATGTTCTTTTATTTTAAATTTTTAACTCATATTTCCTTAAATCATTCTCGTGGTCATTATGCTCATTATAAATTACCTATAATCATGATTTAATTTTTTCTGGATACATACATTTTGCTTAACAAAGTTCATTTGTAAGAGATATAAATTAGTTTATTTATTGTTAATAATGAATAAAGTATTAACATCGCACAATTAAATAAATAATCGAATTAAAGAAAAATAACTATATATTTGTATTTGCATGATTAAGTTTGAAAATTTTAAAAACCTTTCATAGACAAAATGCTGATGTAACTGAATTACAAAAAATCAAACATTCTTAAAACGTTGAGGTAAAGAAATATCTATAGAAAGAAAAAAAAGAGATGAAGGCTTTTGAATGATTATTGAGAACTTAGAAAATAAAATATATTTTTAAATTATTGATTTAGTATAACAAAAAATATGCCAAATTTTTATTATTGATAATATTTATAAACTATAGGAATTATTAACATATTACTTTGCTTCCTATTTATAAATCACAGATTTTTTTGTATACATTTATTTGAGAATATTAACTAATTAATTGTGTAAACTACTATTATAAATTACACTCACTATTATATTTAAGACGAAACTTTTTTCACAAGATTTACTATCATATGCTTCTATATCAGATAGAAATTTTTTAAATTTCAAATCTTTATTTTAACAAAGAGGATTTTCATTTTTCTGAGCAATTTTAAGCTACACATATATTAAAATTAATTACGTCATAAGAGTGTTTTACGCATTTTATATTTTCACATGCATAATTTTACTTCTTTGTTTAATGTTATATTTCTTAATTAATATAAAATTATTACCACGTTTATACTTATTCAAAAATAATTATTTAAGAAACTATTGATTATTTCTTTAACATCAATATTTGCGTATTACATCACTTAAAATAATTTATTTTGAAACGAAATTTAAAACTAATTTTTTCACATTTAATATTTTTTCCAACAATTACGAAAAGTAAAACTTTATTAATATCTTTCAATAATTTTGGTAGTTTTTAATAAAAATAGTACGAGCACACATTAACATTATAATTTTTCAATTTAGATGCAAATATAATTGTATTTGCATCTGAACTGAAATTTAATTAATAATTTTAAATACATGGATCTAATCTGATTGTGTAATTACAATGATTCCAAGAATAAATTCTGATCTCCACGTGATAACTTAATATTCTTTATTATCATATTGGAAGCGCATTCCTTAAGAAATTTAGAAAACACATTGTTAAAATGTGTAGAACACATCACATTAATTGAAAATTATATATATCCTAGCATTATATTTTGTAACTATATATATATATATATATATATATATATATATATATATATATATATAATAACTAATCTAACTATTCTAAATTATTCCATCTAGAGTTCATTTAGAAACTTGATTCTAAATATACATCACAGCTTAACTGAGATTACCCAGATAATTATATGGCAAGAGAATTAAATGAGTAATTTGTACTTAAGCAATAACTTTACGAAATATTCATATACATAAATTATTTAATTTATGAATAGCGAATTTGGAGATAATATTTCTGGATATATAAATATGTAGATACTATTTATCGAAATATTATTTATAATGCGTAGCACTAACATTTAAATGATATTTATTATTTAATAATATTTTATTGTATTTCCTATTCATAGATAATTTATAAAAAAAAAGTGCAATGTCAGAAGAATTAAATGAAATGTTAAGATGAATGATGAAAATAAATAAGCTTATTTAAAAAATATGTTCTCGAACATTAATAAAAATAACGAGTTTAAAACTTAGCAGCATTTTCACAATCTATTTAAAGTAAAAGGTAATGGTAAACTATTAAAAAAGAAGAACAAGTTAAGGATTATAAAATGAACATAAAAATAACCAATATAACAATTTAAATCAACTGTACCATGTTTGTTTGTGGTTCAACTTTTCACCATTTCTATACAATTTTTAAATGAATTTAGCCTATTTAGAATAAAGTGATGTGACAAAGCAACAAATGATTGATTGCCTTTTAAATAAATAAAATAAATACTTTTTGTAGAAAAGGAGTGATAATTATCCAAATATCCTTACACAATTAAACTACTTTAAAATTTCGAATGCTGAATCTATATTAGGTTACTGTATATTTTGTAATATATATTCTGATTTACTGATACTCAATAAATCAAATAATCAGTAATACTTTAGTATTCCTATGCAGCATAATTACAAACATTAATCACGAATATGGTTACAAATAATTACAATATTCAAGATTAATGTATGTTACTATATACTGATATATTATTTTTCCAAATATATCATTTTGTAAAAAAATGTATTACCAAAGATCACTTTTATATAATGAATTTTTAAGTCAAATGAACTTCGAAAAATATGCATATTATAAAACGTGTCTTCATTATGTGAATATTCATTATTTTATTATTGCATTTTTAGAATAAAATAAATTTAACAATTTTGTGGCTTTGCAAATTGTAAAATATGTTGATTTTATATTTTTAAATTCTATTTTTAGATTCATCTTAAGATTACTTCATTTTTTAATTCTACAGCTCATAATTAATCATTAAATTTAAATTAGAAGTTATTAAAAATGAAAAATTAATTTTTAGGTTTTCTACTTTAAAACATGAAACTTTTCATTATAAGGCAAGGTTGATTGATCTTGATTTTTTTAAATCGTGAAAAGAAGAGAATTTATAATATGTAATATAGTAATTGAAATATCTCTTATAAAATCATGCTTCTTATATGGTTTTTATTATAACAAATTTATTTTGGTTTCCAACGCTATTGCATAATTTTTGAGCACTTAATTAAGCATATATCTCTTTAACTAAAGGTATTACCATTCAAATTAATAATAGGATAAGTGTAATCAAAACTTAGTTTTTATAAAAAAAAGTGCAAAAATGGCAAAATCAAAATAATTTGAACAAAATTTTAATAGATTTATAACTTAAATACATTTATACTTAAGATATTTCATTTGATAATATGAGAGTATATATAGAGAATATATAGAGATTTTTTTTAATTTAAAAAATTGTCTACTTGATGGTATTATGTTGTATCTAAATTCAAAAATAATATAGTAATTTTATAAATGTATCGACAGAATTTTGAAATGACTAAATCTAATTTATAAAAAACGGAAATAATTTTATTTTAGAAAACAGCAGTTAATCAGTATTTTTTCCCAATTTGGAAGTTAATAAATATATAAAAGAGAAATAATCCTCGATACTCTACAAGAAAGGATGTATATTACAAAAAAATAAGTTAGTAAAAAAATAAGTACGTTAAATGAAAAATAGAATATACATAATTTAATTGTGGGTGCAGTTTGTTATAGCTTTGCATTTAACCGTAAAACATAGTTGTCATGGTTTTAAAGCTTAAAGATTGTATTTACAGCATTAGTATTACGCAGTATTTTTGGATGTGTCCACGTCGATTCCGACGCTGGTATGGAATGGATATGGAGAGGAAGCTACCAGCTCCATAGTTACCTCGTCACTTAACTGTGGTTCAAAATTACGAGGCACTGAGTGATAGATAGGCCAATTCGAAACCCGTTAATCTTAAGATACAGTACGGGGCTCAGCTACACAGCTATATCGGTATGCAATTTTTTTTTTCTAATCTCCCATTATATTCAGCAATTTATACTCGTAGCTTTATAATTTGCATACTTCATTGCGTAACATAATGAATTGGACAAATTTATATGATGTAAGTATGTTTTCCGAAAGGTAAATGTGATTACTTCAAAACATTTGTTATCCTGATTCCCTCAAAATAGCATAGATTACATAAAAATAATGAATCAGTTTAAGCAAATACTTATGTTTTATTTTTATCGTTAAATACAGAATATTTTTATTCTTTTAGCATTAAATACGTATTTTTTTCTGAAATGTTTGTGGAAAAAATGAAATCTGTTTATTTTCATTTGATACTGATGAATACTTTTAATATTATTGCAAGTAATACAAAGCTATATTTCATATTAAATAAATATTTAACAATATTTTTCATGTTGTATAAAATATGATGAATATATTTTAAAAATATCACTGAATATTAGAATAATAAAGACCTAGAATTAATTACTGTAAAAAGAATATTTTACTAGACGTTTCATTTTATTTTTTTCATCAATCCATTCCAAAAAGTATCTAATAGTTCAAATATGATTCAATATGAAAATTTCTTCATCATGTATTACAGTCATTCGTTGGCAAAATAACCTCAATATATATAAAAAGCATTTTATTATTCCAATTTTATTAGCGCTTTGCATTTCCACGTCAGTACACAGTAGTCATACTAAAAGTTTATAAAGATTATTGTTATTTTATTAATACTAAATACATAACTAAATATTCATTTTATTCTTAAATATTTAATTTATAATAAACATTTTATTCAATTTATACTATTATCACATTTTACATTAATTGCTTATGAAATTCCTTTTATGTTAACACCACATTCTCTATTCAATTAAAAAAATTTTGACACTCATTTTATATGTGCTTTAAGAAAGCTTTTAAGCTTTTCAACATAAGCATTATAATGAAAATTCCTTAAGCTACATTCCAACTCAAAATGAAGATGAAGATTTGATTCCCCAAAAGTTGTCTTCTAATTATGCCTTTACTTTAAATGTAGGAGGGGGGAGAAATTTCCTCGGGAAAACTCCTTTCTACTCCGCGAATTTGAAGAGCGTCATAATTGAAATGGATCGCTCTCCGCTGTGCTTCTTTTAGATGCCCTCCTCCCTTTGGCGAGATCTGTTTTGGCGACTATTCAAAACACTTGACGGCGTGTGTAGAAGCGTTCATTTCGGATTCTTCATTCCAGCTGCTCGTGCTTCTGGAGGTAGAGGGGGTAATGCCACTTACCTGGAATTATTTTAGTTATTTTAATAATGTCAATGCGTTCTTATATTTGTTTTACTAGAAATTATAATCAAGTAAGTCCATTTTGCTCAATGATTAATAATTGCTTTTTTTAATTAAAAACTTTAAATTTCTTTTTATCATTTATTTATTTTTCAAAGAAAAAAATCATTTTATTTATCTTAAATTGTCATCTGTAGTTAAATTAAACTAATTTATATAATCATTTTAATAATTGAAGATAATAATTTAAAGCAATTTACTTACATTAAAAATTTAGGAACCTCTTTCGTTTAGTAAAATAAATGATTAAAAAAATCTCTCAGAAATATATTTTATAACATAAATTAACATATTTATATTTTAAAATATATAATAATATGAAAATTTATCATACACAAAGAAAATACATAGCTGAAATATTTTAATAGTGTTTTAATGTCGATTAATACATTATTTTACTAAAAGAGTGGCAATATATTTATAGTTCCTTGCTAAATAATATTATTTATCTAAAATACATAATTTTTAGTAAGAATATTTTACTATAATGGTACTTAAAATTACTTATTATAATAAATCAAATATATTTTCTGTAATCGAAACAAACTACATAGATTACATAATGTTATTATATTGCTAAATATAGGAGTTAAAATTTAAACAAAAATTCACAACGATTGCATGGAGTTATTGTAGTTTGATAAATACAATTTCCTAGAAAAAAATTCTTAAACGAATTATAATTTAAATTCAAGTAAGATCTAAAATCTCTCTCGTTATAATTTAATAAATTTCTCAAAGAATAGTTTAATGAAAATTCCCCATTTCTGAATATTTATTTTACGAGTTAAATGACAAAGTGCGAATATGACTATAAACATACATTTCATTATAACTAATGCTTCCCTGCTTAAAATTTTTTACTTTATGAGAGGAAGAAAAGCAAATACAAGATATGTTTGAGTAACTAGATATTAGCCTTATATTAAATTCAATCTAATATAAAATAAATATATGCTTTATTTATCTCCGTTTTTTTTAAAGAAATATAGAAATTTATTCTACTTTTAATAAGGGAAAAACAAGAAAATCTCCTAACACTTTGCTTTTAATTTCCTTAAAACAAATATGATTTATCATCAATTGTCTATTACTTACACAACAGCGGCTTCATTTGATCTTCTAACTATAAATAATTAAAAAAAATTCCTTCAAAATAATATTAATAATACATAATTTTATTGTTTATAATAATTTAAATAAGTTGTTTATTTTAATAAGTCTCACAATACATTTATACATTTATTTATTAAGACTAATTATTACAAAATGTATTCACATCTTTAAGTTGCAGACTTTGGCTTAGTGAATAGCTTTTTTCCCCACAACGTTTGACTTTGAATTCTATTCAGAAACAATTACATTAATCAGCATTTTCATTTCTCGCTACAATGACTCCGGATAAATTTTAATATTTAATTGTTAATAATCCAACATGTAGCTTGCAAGAAATACAAGTATACAAAATTCATTTCCAATTTTAAAATAGTTATGAAAACAAATCATGCCTTAAACAACAGCAATTTAAATAATTATGCTATGTATGAATAAATTGTTGCTTTTGTATTAGTTTCAAAGTAATCTAATGGGGCCATTTGAAAAGTACACATTATTTTGTTTTAAATGATATTTTTTATAATCTACAAATTCAACTCTAGCTTAATATTTATAAATATATATTACAAATTTTAAAATATTTTCCATAATATTATGTTTTACATACCCGATTCTTTCAAATAATTTAATATTCTATCGCAGTAGATATTTCACTAAAATTTGTAAAGAAATAGAGTTATTTTTACGGCTATTATAAATTTCTTCCTCTATTTTACTCGTTTTCTTCGTAACTCGTTAGCTGTAATATGATTTAGTAAAATTTATTTTTAACTTTGACGTTTTCGCCTTGTTTTTATTTAATATTGATCTAAGTATCCATAGAGTATCGTTTTAACCCATCTCTGTCTTTTAAGATTATTCTGCCATATACCAAACTTTAAAAAATTTTAGCTATATAATCGTATTTTATAAGCATTGTGATATTATTTCATTTATGATATTTTTGTTTATGTTTAATGATCTGGCTCACAGAAGCATTGCACTTGTGGCGTAGAGTGGGCGACCCAAAAAAGTTTATCGTGTTGATAGGGACTATTGGAGTCAATTTGACATAATATGTTGCATGATTGTTCAATCCAAGGTATGGATACCACAGTGAAGTATAGCACAGTTTTAATAGTGGTATGCAAACTCACTGAAAAATTTAAAATTTTAAAAAACTTTGTCTTGTTTAGAAGCATTGTTAAAAATCCATAATTAATTTGAGAAGCTTGCTTTAATTTATTGAGTTTCGAATTACCCAAATTATATTGAATTTCTTAAAAATATAGTAACAACCAAACTTTCTAACAAGTTTATACGAGTTGCTTGCCATATTGTTGAAGATTTGGATCGAAATGTATTTTTGAACAAATGTTTTCTGTTATGAACGCAATAAAATCAAAATATCATTTAAGATTAACTGATAAACATACATTCTTGTTTCTAGTACTTTCAAGAATTATTGCTAATCTCTTATTGACTTGATAAAAAGATATATTTTTCACTTTTTTATGTTTTCTTAATTTATTGAAAGAGTTGGCATGCATTATTTAATTTGTGAGATTGTGGCTGTTTTCCCAAAAATTTGACCTGCCTTGACCTAATGTCTGAGTGATGGTGAGGGTATGAAAAATGAAATTTCTGGGTCAACATCGTCTTTTGATTTTGGCTTGAAGTCAAAAACAGCATTGGAATATATTAAACACTGTCAGCAAATGACAGTTTCTTAGTTTTAATGAAATGCAAAATATAAAAATGCGTTTTCAAATTATTGTAACTTTCAGATTGAAATTAAAACATTGTTTAAAAAAAATACGAGTCAAAATATATATTTCGCAGATTAATGTTTAATTTAATATGATGTATACCATGAAATACAGTATTTCCAGTCTCTATAATAGGATGAGTCAAAGTAAATCAAAGCTGCATTAATTTTTAAATGAAAGTAATTTTTATTTCTACTAATTTACAACTTCGACTTCTTTGGGAACACAATGACCTATTTTAAAATTTCAGTACAGAGTAGTCTGGTAATTATATAATATATAACAAACCTACCCATAATATATATTCTCGGTAAACATGAGTAAATTGATTATTAGTGATGATGGTACCTTAAAATCTGGCGTGACGTTAAGGGCACCACCACCCTATTTTGCCCCCTTTAGTTGAGTTTTAAAATGTTTTGGCGATTAAAAATGTCGCCAACCTGACGTAATTGTTATGTATAAACTATGGTTGCCAAAATAAAATGCCGTTGAGTAACATTAATATTTTTTTATTTTTCTGACGCAATAAAAATTTTAGGATACCAGAAAAACTGTAAAATTCACCAAATTAAATAAATGAGCCAAAAAGATTACACAGTAACTGTGCCAAGTTGAGTCTATAATCTTAATTTTAAATAGTCATAGAATCAGAAATCACAATATAGCTTAATAATGTAGTATGCACTCGTTCTTACTATATTTCATATATTTCCTTGCATTATTTGTGATAACATTTTTTGCTACCGGAATTTCAGCTTACTTTTGTAATTCACTCATACAATATAGGGCCGCGGTAGCCTGGTTGGTTAGGGCATCGTTACCAAACGGTGGTGAGTTCGAATCCCGGCTTAGCCGAAGATCCGTCGTGTTCACTATTGGCGACTGGGGCACGTTAAATCCGTCGGGTCGCAATGTCCTTCATGTTCCCATTACAAATTAATACCTCTGGGGGTGGTTGGAGCCAGGCTTTGGGTCTTCACTGGTTTCAATCTCTAAATTGGAAGATTCAGGTGGTGCTGCCATCTATGAGCCAAAAGTCGTACTTCCACCTTCGTATAAGGATGCTAAATTAAAAAAAGGGAAGACGGTCCCTCTTTGACTTCATTCGCCTAGTCTCTGTGACGGGTGTGCTTGGCGTTGCCAAATGACATTAACAACAACTCATACAATGTTAACACCATGGTGAATATTAATATAGGAATTTTGTGAGTTTCCAATTTACTCAGAAAATAGCTTGTTTTCATGTAGTTCATTAGCATTTTTTTTCCGATACAGTTGTGCAAGTTGAAAAGTGTAAGTTTTTATGACTGAAAAATAATAGATTCAAATCAGTCCTCTGAAAAGATCTGAAGACATTAAAAACTTATATGGACTAATATTCTTCCAATGGTACGATATGATTGTAGAAATTTTCTATCTGGTCCCGTGGTCCACAATTTACAATACTGAAGCATTGTTCCCTTTGTAACTTAAAAAAAATTCTCTCTCTTCTTCAAAACGGAAGTAACACACGAAAGAAGTTTAAGCATTTCATTATGTACATTTTCTTTACTACTTACTGAATTTTCGCATTGCTACCCTTTGTATCATGGGTTATTACGTAATCTCGCTATTAAATGGTGTTTTGTATTTAAGAAATCACTCTTTTCTTCACTACAGTATTAATATAAAGGGACATTATTTTGCTGAATACTGAAAAGAAAAGCTGAAAAGTTCATTCAGAAATAAAACAATGAAAAAATGTTAATTACGATTTATATTAAGAAGAAAAGAAAATAATGTCTGGAAAAACAATAACAACAGTAAGGAAACATTTTTATGTGCCATTAGAGTTATTTTTTAAGCTATTAATTTGTTTCTTATGACTTTACTATTTTCTGATAAAGTATTTAAGAAATTTTAATTTACCACCACAAATTATAAAGCTTTTGATGAACTGGCATAGAACATTTTTCCAATTCACAGTTATTAGGAATCTCTTTTTTCAGCACTACAAGGGTGGATGTGATGGCACCTTTAGGGTACGCCCACTGAGTCCCCTATAGGGTACTCAGTGGGCGAGTCATCGTGATTCCGAAAACAGGTGCGTCTTCATAATTTAAAAGAAGGGATCAGGTATAGACCCCGACATGATTTGCCCCCCCCCCCGTTGCCATTAGTAAACCACACAGATCTTCAGTTGGTTCTGAATTTGAACTCTCTACTATTTCGATAACGAAGTCGACGCACCAAACAAGCAGGCTACCGCAACCACACGTAGAACATTATATTTAGAGAATATCATTAAGTTATAAAATGTGTAAGCACAAAAACAGATGTTTATTCTGATATCTTATAATTAATTCCTTTACAAATATTATCATTTCAAGATAAAAATATTCTATATAAATATTAAAATTGAATTACTTATAGGGAGAACTTTACAATAAACTTTCCGTTTTATTATCTGCAAAAAAAAAAAAAAAAGTTGAAATAATAACAATAATTTGTAAAAGTTAAATTTTATGAATATTAATATTGATTTATATTAACTAAATGGTGATAACACTTAAAAATTTAGTTGTATAAATCATAAAAAAATTTCAGAAATTAATATAACCAAGCAGCTTATGTTGGTTAACTATTTCTTAAAATGAATGCTGATAAAAGTGACATATTTCTTGCAATGAAATTTTATTACATGACGAATAAACTGAAAATAAAAGGCTTTTTTAAGTGTTATTTTATTCGTAAATGTTAAATTTTTCACTGTATTTTATGTATTTATTTTTTGTATTTTATGAATTAATAGCTACAAAATTATATATTGATTTTCTTGGTTTTATTTATTTATTGATTAATATACGTAAAAAATATTATGTAAAATTTCTATTTTTAGTAACATATTTGCATAATTTTAAAAATTAAATAATATTAGATAGAAACTTTTTCTTCTTAAATGAAGTGAATTTATTTTTACGTTTCCCAAAATATGTGTGAAATGATATCCAAAAAATTGCCATTTTTTTGTTCTTTTTAATGCCAATAAAAATATTATTAAAAATAATATTTAAAGCATGTGTAATCCTTTATAGTGTTTAAAAATAACGGTATTTTTTTACTTTTATGATAATATTAAAAAATTAACATTCTTTAATATTTAAAAATTCTTTTTCTCTTTAATATTATTTCCTAAATAAATTACTTAAATACTTTTTAGAAACATCCCACAAATTCAAAATTCCCCCCCCCCCTTAGAAAGCTTACTTGACGGCTATTCATTTTAAATTCATTAGTCTTAATTGTACAAATTAGGAAACTACCGAAAGAATTCCCTTTTTACAATGAAAAATTATTATTAAGCCTTAGTAATAATAATTTCCTTCACACTCTTTATTGTTTTATTACTTATAAAACAATAAATTTATTGATTATAAAACAATAGAATATTTATGGCGAAGATAAAAAAATGAATCAAAATACCAAATTATGAAAAATAAATCTCAAAATAAATGATGTGAACTTTGTTAAGCAGAAAATAAACTTTCTAAGCAATATTTTACAACCCTTAACACTGTTCAATTTTAAAAAAATACCAATTAAAGGTTATAAATAAAATCATTTAAACTTTTATTTTAGTACCAAGTTTTAACAATATAAATTTCGTTAATAAAGACCATAATTTCAAGAAATTAAGATATCAAATAAATCTTCATGCTGTTATCACAATAGATTATTTAAGAAAACAAATCATCCTTTAAATATAACATTTCATACAATTTTTCAATACACTTTAAGTAAAACTTTATTTAAACTATGGGAATGAACTGTTGTTGAATGTTGAATGCGAAACTCAAAATGTTAAATGCACTATTGCATGTTCTACTAGCATTTATAAAATGTTTGAATTTGCAGAGTCGTTTAAGGACCAAAATTTAATTCCTTAATGCATGATGGTTTAAATGTGTTTGAAAGCTTTAAGCGTTTAAATTGCGCCTTATTTTGCTCACCAGTCATTTTAAATATTTAGGAGAATAATATATTATTTTCTAAATTAATAAACAAAAGTTTCATCTTCATAGAGTTTTCATTGAGTTTTTTAAATCCATAACGCATTTTATTGGTAAACTGATTTTATAATGAATGCAATCTTTTATAAATATATAGTTATAATTGAGTATGTTAAACTGTCGAAATACATTTTCAAGTCAGTAAACAAACTATTTTTATTTCCGATATCATGTAAATTTACATTTATTTAGATTATAATAAACTTTTGTGGCATCAAAATATTTACTTCAAAAAATTATTACATATTTCATTAAAATTCAATATTCACGTTTGCTAAAATTGTTAAATATCATTCGTGTACTGTATCATTTAATATAATTTTCTTAAAAATTGGCAAATTTTTATTTCACACAACATTTGTAAATCCCAATATTTAACGATATTTGAGAAAATTTTCTATATTTTGCTCCAATATAGTATGTAGTATCGTAACTTTCTACGTTATTTTAGAGAATACTTTTAGTGATACCCACAGGTAACGATGCAATTTCTATCAAATGCCATTTTAAAATATAATCAATGAAATCAGAAAAAATATTTTATTTAACGATATTCTTTTTCATTCTGTCAAATAATGCAATGATTGATCAAGTTCGCATAGAATAATTTAAAGAATGTTATATATATATATATATATATATATACTTTCTTAAAATATAATATTAAGTTACTTCGTTTTTAATATGATTTTACATAAATCATTTTGAGTACTTGTTTTCATCAATTCAATAATTCTCAAAAATATAAATTTGCCAATTATATATTGCTTTTTTTAATTTTCATTGTATAATAAATCAAAATAATATTATTTTGAATGTAAGTAATTAGTTTGTAAGATTTGAGCGAAAGATGAAGGTTAAGCAGAGAGTATAGTTACTGACATAGTTACTATGCTTTGGTTGAATCATTATAGAAATATAAATTTGATGAATGCATAGACAACTAGAGATCTTGACCAGCAATTTACTTAAAAAATAATTTTAACTAAACATTCCTCCAACTCCGATAAACTACGAAAAACCGAAATGGCAGCTGAATACGTCTCTGGCCTTCGGTTCAATAGTTCGTAGATTCGAATCCTTGGCATGGATATTCATAGTAGTTCAGAGTCTTCTTTAATCTCTAGATCTTGATCCAGTTAGCACACGTGTACAAAAAAAAAGCCGTTGAGTGTCAACCAAATCAAAATTCATAAAAAATTCTCACTCATAGCACGGGATTCGAATATTAATCTGAAACTCACTTCTCTAAATGATCTTTTTTGATGAATCCACATTTCAAACTTTAAACTCTTTCTATACAATACAGTTATCCACTGATTTTTAGTGTAAAACCAGACTTTTGCTATAATATTTCAATATCAGATATAAACTTTAATTAAAATGTATTTATCTTCTCCTGATTATGATCCAAATGAGTATTTATATGTGTTTGGTTACCACAAGGAGCTCTTACTTTTTTGTAATGCGTAATAAATTATTAATATTTGTTTAAATGAAATTACAGATTAAATTCATCAATGCCATGTGAATTAAAATAAAAAAACATTTTGTTTCAGTGATCATACTTCAAATGAGCTTTTAAGATAAACCCAGTTTTCATTTTTGAGCTCATTTCAATGTGGAAATATTTTCTAATTTTTGGAGAAAGGACGATCATGCTACGATTTCATATGAACAATAACTTCTGAACTACTGTAGCTAGATCCTATTTGTCCGCTTTGGTTAATTGAATTTATTCACAATTATGCTAACCATGAAATTATCTATCAATATTCTCATTAAACTGTGGGATGTTTCAAAAATCAAGGACTGAATGAAAAGAATTTAAGTATATTACCAAACATTTAACAGAAACTATGATATATATATATATATAAAATTCAACAATCCCATTTGCAAATAATGAAACTTACTTATCAATCACGCTTGACACTTTTATATGATATAAAATTTAAAAAATTATAATAGTAGACTTTTTTGTGAACGACTATAAGTAGCTTAAGACTAACTACGAAATCAAGCTAACACTTATATACTCTAAATATTTGATTATATATTTGTTCTACAACAATTATGTTAAAATTTTGGATACGTTTTTCCTGTACATTACGTAAAACACGTACAAATGCAATCACCTTGTTTTACGCATGATTTTTAATATTATATTTATAAAATAATTATTTATGGATTAGATTGTTTTAATTACAGGAAAAATATAATAATTTCATACGATTTGCTTAAAAATTACTGTGGAAAGTATGAAATAGTTTTCTGCATTTTATACAAAATATTTTAACCTTTCTGTAATTTTTAATTTTGTATTTTTGAAAATGGCATCACTTTATAGTTTAAAATATTTCGAAATGAATATTATTTTCCTAAACTTTATCCAAAATTATTTTATTTTTACATGTTTTACGCTAAGTGAAATTATTGTTAAATATTAATATAAGTGTTCTAGATTATTTATAGTATTAAAGTTTAAATTTTTTGGAAAATTTTTCTTTATTATTATATTGATTATTAAATATAGTATATATATATATATTTTTTATTTGTAGGTCGATTTAAAGTGAAAACATATTCATGTTTGGTATTTTTACATTATTCGTTATAATATTCGCTTGTTTAAAATTTTTTTCTGTTTTATATTCTTTAAAAAAACAATCAATGAGTTTATATTTTATATACATACATATATTAGTAATTATATAGTTTATCACAAACTTTTCTTCGACCAAAAAAGGTTTCTTAACTCAAATTTTTATTTATCAATGTATGTGGCTCCATGATTAATCATCAATTAGCAATATATTTTTAAACACAAATTTTTACATCGTATTTAAAATAACTAGGCAATGTTATAATATTATTTAAAGAATTCAATTATTTTTAATAAAATTTTTTAGTTTTATTATAATCGATTAATTTTTAAAAAATATCAGTTGTATATAAAACAATCTGTTCTAGATAAAATTACATGCATAATTAAAAAATATTTGAAACAATTTTAATAATTTTATTGGATTCTTAAGCAATATTATCAAAATTAAATGAATAAATAATATATATATATTACTTCTAACGATATTTACCATTTATTTAGCTTCGCTATGAACGCTGTCTTTCACCACGAAATGCAATGTTTCACGCATATATATCAGCTAAAAATAAATCAAATGAGTTGTTGAATATTTGAAAATATATATTAGTTACGAAGTCAATGGCAATATCGTGGCTTAATCCTTGAATACGTTTCACAGTGGATTTGGTGACATTTGGATATGCAATAAAGTTTGCAATTTTAGTTATTCAAATGACGAGATTTAGTGCGGTATTGCTTTTAAATCATTTTGTATTTGACATATTGCTTTTTATCATTTTAAAATTAGGATTTATACGCATTTCATGGTATGTTTTTGTACTTACCTTTTTAAGATTATAATTTTGTTTCATATTACTTAATCGAATTCTTAGTAACAATCGCAAAGACGACATATTATCGTTGACAATAGTTTGGCAACAAAAATCAAGCCCTCATTTCGCCGCAGTTGACACTTTAGAAAATCGGGCTAAGCATGTTACGTATACAAGTATTTTACTAATATCGAAATTGGAATTCTTTTGCATCCTCTTCCCAGTGTTATTGCAACATCAGTTTCAATAATTTTTCATAAATCATAAAAAAAAGTTTAATACAGTATTTAAGAGACAATATATAGGAATGTAGAAAGATATAATGGAAGGGTCCGATGCCGTAAATGTTTTTTCTCTATAATTTACTAGTTACACGAACATGATAATTTATAGGGGAGAAAAAAATCATATATGTCTTTTTCTTAAGTGAAAGAATTTCAAAAAGCTATATTATATCGTTAAAATTCATTACATTATGTAAGCAACTGTACTGGGAGTTCAAATAAGAATTAGTTAAATTTAATTTAATTAAAAAATGCTACGTTAATGCAAACGTTGTAGAGGAGAAACATAACTTTTATTTTAAGTTACATCAAGATCTTTATATAAGTTTCATTCCATTCTATGAAACCATTCATCTAGGAAAAATATTCCGTGTACAAAAAAATAAGAATATGTAATTATATATATATATCATCAAATTTGAAGCTTATATATAGTTTTACTTTGATTTAGACCTCGTGTAATTTGAAATTTAATTCAATCAACTTTCTTAATTTAATCTTCAAACTATTTTAAATGAAAGACATAACATGTCTTTTTATTTTTTATAAAAAATTAAATCCAAAATGAAGTTTATGTTAATAACTCATAAGATAAGAAAGATAAGCAAAATAAATATTGAAGGACATATTGCGGCATATTTAATTATTATTATCGATTCCTTTATCAAAAATATCGATTACACATAAAGAGAAAAATATTTTTATTTCTGAAAAAGAAGATTATTACAATGGCTCATTAATTGCTCTGTTCAACGCATTAAGAATATTGACGCGTGTAGAAGCATAAATAATTAAAATCATAAAAAAATAATTATAATGTTTCTTTGATTCCTTATTTATTAAACTACAAAACGTTTCCAAAGGTAAATAATTTTATAAATTTACTTTCTTAATTAATTTGTCTTTTGTATATGTAAAAGAAAGTAAAATTCATTTGTATTGAAAAATCAAAAGGCTTTATATAATAATTACAGCTCAATTTGTCTTTTAAACAACTTTTAAAATTCTGCTCAGCAACTCTTTTTGTTATCTATGGTTTATATGCTTCCCAAACAAAGCCATTCTTTTCTGTGGGTATAATATAGGGCTATCAACGCAAAGGTATTATTTTAATTTTATTGTAAGAACAATGTTTAAGGCCAAAGTTGTGTCGCAATAATATCCGACCTATTACATAATGCATTCATTTTTTTAAATCACAATTTCTGTCTTACATTGAAGTCCCTTCCGTTCATTCATTTATTTCTCGCAAAGATTTTTTTATTACGTTTAGTCTTGGTGGCGCTACGTTCAAATAAATTATCTTTATCGCAGGAAAATAAATATTAAAAGCCTTTCTTTTTTTGTTCGGTGAAATTCCTATAAATTTATGGCATCATCAGATTGCATATTTATCACTTAAATGTCGTCTTACTAACAAATGAAGGTTAAGTTTTACTAGACTAATTTGTGTTTTAATTCCCTCTTTGGTGATCCAATTAGTGCAGGAACTTCCGCGTGAAATAGTACTAAGTGTTATAGTAAAATGAGAAAATTTAATTTCGATGCAGCTGTAGGTAATTATATTTACAGTGCTGTAGAGGCTCTTCTCTTTAATGTATTATTTACAAATAAACTATTAACAAAATCATTATAATATATAATTGTTATGGACTCTGGCTGCGTGAGACTTATTAGTGTCGTTGTGTACATTGACTGTATTTCTATGTATTCAAAAATCCATTACATTGGCGCTTGGAAATATTTATTCTAATTCCCAAATAGTCTTTATGTACATATCAGTAGATACTTTTCAAAGTTATAGCTTTATTTTAGTGTAAGTTTTGTGTTATACTGACATGTTAATTAAGTAACAGGACTAAGTTAATTACTGATCCCCTATTATTCATTCATAATAAATAATAAGAATAAAAATGGGTTAATCTGCGCTTTAGGTCCCCTACTTCACCAACTTGCGAATTTGATGCGCTTTTTCGCGCATGCTCATTAGTTACTCTTTTGTTTTAGCCTTTTCATTGGTCGCTAATTAAGGTTCACTTTGAAATAGCGGTAGAATTTTCGCCATGGCATGTGTGATTTTGAAAACTCGCCAAGTAGTGAACCTAAAGCGCATTTTCACCTAAAAATGTTATTATATTATTTTCCTTATCGATAAGGAACAATCATCATATTTACGATGTAAAATAATGTACAATTATGATTAATTATAATGTTCTAAATATTAACCTGGAGTTATATTATATGTAAACAAGAAAGACGGACCATTTATGAAATTATGAAGAAGAATGTCCTTATAATTCTAAGTGAAAAATGGTAATTAAATTTTCAGTAATTGTAGTTGAAAACTTTTATAGGAACGAAAGTTTTGTAGTTTGCTATTCTATCAATTTAAAAGATTTATATGATTGTAGCTGAAACGAAGATTGAAGTAATCGTTAATATAATACCACTCGTTATTGCTTTTTATTTTTGTTGACTATTTTATGTGGTAGAATCTCAAATTTTTAGTACCATTAAATAAAATATTCAAATTAATTCCTATCTCAATTGCCTTTATGTATAATAATAAAAAATAAGTATTGTTTTCCTATTAGAAACATTTTACGACATTGAAAGTAAAGGGATGTATTCAATATCCTTCATTTTATATATATCCTTCATTTTGTTTCAAACTTTTTATTTTAAATATTTAAAACTAAACAATTATTTTAAAATCGCTTGACTCACAGTCGATCCATGAACTGCTGAGCCAGAATGTAACCATTTAGATGTTAACCCCGCTTCAGAAATTGGAATGTTATATAAAAAAAATCGATATAAAATAGATATTAATTGTAAAATCAAATTCTTATAATGGGATTTCCTTGAAAGCGGAATTATTGGTTTTTGATGAGCAAAAATACAAAAAAACTTAGATTACTAATACAGTTTTCGTATTTCTATTTAAATATACATTTTTTCTTAAGTGATTAAAAATATAGAATTGCCAAACATAAAACTCTTACTTCTTGTTTCTTAAATTTTTCCATGCGTAAAATTCTAAGAATTCAATAAACTTTCTGTTGTACATCAAATTGTTCCAGTATTAAATTGTGCTGTTTTTATATTTTGTTTATAACAGGTCCTTAAACTAGAAATAGTGACTAAAATTTTTCTCTTTTATAGAAAAAATACGTAATAGAAATATGAAACTAGAATTATTGACTTTCGAGGAGAAAAAATACAAAAAACTTATTAGTTTACTAACACCCTTTTCGTATTTCTATTTAAATATATATTTTTCTTAATCGATTAAATATAGAATTTTTAAACATAAATGCTTAACATTTCGTTTGCTAAACTTTTAGCACCTATTTAATACTAAGAATTTAATACACTTTCAGTGGTGTATCCAATTGTTCTAGTATTAAATTTGCTCATTTTTTTACATTTTGTTAATAACCGGTCAAACGAAGTTATAGTAAACACGATGAAATAATTAAGCCATTGTTAAGCATTTTATCTGTCTAAATTTGCTTATAAAAATCAAAATTTATTTGATTGTTATATTTTTATAATTATTTCTCTTTGGTAAGATTTAACAAAAATATCAATGCTTGCTTTAACAAAATTTGTGTTGTATCTTGTTTAAGAAAGAAATACTTTTGTCGCACGTATAAAAACTTTATTTGTTCAAAATCATGAATAGAAGTTCTGATATTTATCATCACATGTTATTGCTGATTGCATTTAACCAGACTCTAAATAAATGTCTTTAAAAAAAACAAGTTAAAAGATGAAGTAGATATGATCTTCTTGTCGTGTCTCAGCGGCCCCGGTATATTAATGCTAAAAACCCCACATATTGTATTCTCAGTCTTACAATATCAACTTAATCAAGTGTTAGTTTGTATGTGATAGAACAAATGTCTACTCTAATAGCATGATGGCATATAAAAGTCTATGGACAACCCAATCATTGTTGCCAAAAAATCTCTTTTAAAGAAGCAGGTACAGCAATTATCTAGACGGCTGAAACATTGTACTGAAGGTTATATGCAGAACATTGCCTATATTTTCTGTATTAAAGTTATTTATAGGAATATTTTCTATGAAACTATTGTTATATTGTATTATGGTTCTGGCACACTTTAATCACTGAGGGCTAGATACAGGGAAGTATACTGATGCTATAACAACAAACTAACCACCAAATTTTAGTTAAAGATTAACACATTGAACATATTATTTCGAAATTAATCTATGAATCCAACATTCCTCCATGTCAAATGTCTGAAAAAAATATTTAATTTCAGATATAACTTTTTGACACCCTCCAGAAAAATAGTCATTGTGTTTATTTAATTCATGAGATTAATGATTTTTGATTGAAGTAAGCATACTTAACAGACGAACAATTTTTTAATAAAAATACTGGATGCACGATGATTTGTCTATAAGAAAAATGATTTTGAATTACTTTAAGTTATTAAAAGATCTGCTCAAATGCCTTTGTTTAGAACATTGTATCAATTACTACACTTCTAACATGCAATTAAACGACATGACATGATTGGTTTAAAACGCAGCTGATATTATATATGCTGTCAATGTCTTGTTTAGCTATGAGTCTCGATTGTACTTGAAAAAAACAAAAACAAATGTTTTCCTTTGATAGATGATGGGTCCAAATTGTAAACTAGGCACCATGAAAGCAAGTGTTGCCATTACAAAAATAGTCTTTTTCTATATAGTATCAACTAGATCTTTTATTCAAGTTGGATTATTGCTTATCGGAAAATATAAAACTAATCATTGAATAAAAGTGGTTTTGTTAAGTTAAATTGACCAACATTTGTAGTATTAACTTGACCCATATTTGCAAATATACATGATATCATGTATCATTTGCAAATATGGGTCTTAATGTAGTCTTTATTTCTAATGAGGGAAATACTTTATCGTTCTGGTCTTAAATCTTACTCAATTGGTTTCAAGAATATTCTGTATAATTCCATAGAATTATTTGGCTTCATAACGTGAGAAGTTTCTCAAACATGGATAAGACAGAATCGAGAAGTTAATTTGTGCATAGAAATACTTAAATATTTATAAGTGATTGTAGAGGCAATAGGGCTTCACGCAACTCTCGACGGCTTCTTGAGTCGATATCATATTAGTTAATTTGTTGCCTCAAGTGAATAAGATTTCAAGAGTATACTCTTGATTTTTGGTATGTCAATGAATAGTGCTAATTTTTAATGCGAAAGAAAAATAGATATATTCAGCAATTGTTTTTGAGTAAATGTTGTGTGATATGAATATTGTACTTTTTGATTTTAATAAAAAGCGATTTTCTAAAACTCATGAAATTTGTTTAAAATTTATAAAATAATTCCTTGAATAAAAAAATGTATTTGAACTTGAGTTCCCAATTCTTTAAAAGACCAATAACTTATACCTTTTTTTTAAAGTTCTATGCATTTAAAACAGATAAGAAAAACAAATAAAAGAAAAAAAGAACATTTTTTGTTGTCATGAGATGTCAAATACAAATTATATGTTTTTCTTTATTATTAATTTTGAGTTTTTTTTAAATGCATTAAATAAGCAACCAGGTTAGATATATCTCATTAAGGTTTGATTATTCACCCTAAATCTTAAACCCGTGACTTTTTTATAATAAATTTCATTGGCTAAGCGAATTCTATATTTAAAATATCATGATTTTTCAGTTATTATTTACTCTAATATAACATTACAAATATTAAAATAAATTTCATATATTGTACTATATCTTTAAAATTATTGATTGCATATGTTTACAGCGATTTTAATGAATTATTTCAAAGCATTTGTTCTAATCAAATTATATAGCTAACACAGAAAGTTTAAATGTTAAATACTAATCTCCAGACATTAAGAATAACAAATCTGCAAAATTATGACTCTGATAAGACCATGTTATGTAATTTTTAGTTGTCGGTGTAAATTAAACACAGTGGGTGGATTACTATGTCAAATGCATAGTTCGTCATTTTACCAATGCTTTAAATAACGAGACGATTCACAATTTAATCCATATCATCGTCAATATGCTCAAAAAGTATTTTCATCTATCATTAATAAATATAATAAGAGATTGAGGAAAACTATAAAATAATGGCATTGTTTTTATGAAAAAGAACAAGATAGATTTATTTTTCAATTAAATAAAATAAATATAAAAATTCAAATAAGTTCATTATTAAATGTATCAATTGAACTCCTAAATGCCTTCAATTACAAAATAATACTAAACAACATTTTATTTTATATTCAACTAATTTGGATAATTTTATTAATTTACAAAAAGAACTGTTACTGTTAATACAAAATATTTTCCTTTGAATAATATTTGACTAAAATATCCCCCCGCCCCCATTGACAAAGCTGAAAAACTAGAAACGTTTTTGAACAAAGCATTAACATTTACTATTTTAACTTTAAAAAATACGTAAAATATTTCAGATAATTAATCACCGCTTATTAAAAATATGGAGGAGGATGTTTTTATATGATTTGCATTGATAAGATTTTTCATAATCATTTTATTTACTTTATGCTTATTTGATTCAGTATTCAATGACAAAATTGAATTTTTCATTTCAAATTATTACTATATTAAAAATATTTTTATTATATTAAAAATATGCTTAAATTATTTAAAAATCGCCACGTATATCTGCATATATAACGTCTACAATGATTAATTTAAATTTTAGGAAATTAAAATTAGGAAGAACCATTTTTTTTTGTTATTTTAATTGTCAGTTAAAAAACAATCCATAAAATATATAACTATTAATTAATGAATTATACCATATTTTATTTTCAATGAATATTAAATCGAGAAAAACCGTTATTTAAGCAAATTTTATGTTCTCATTTCACTTAGTATAAAAACTAGTATATTTATCATTATATTTTATAGTCGACCAAATAATATTTTAATTTTATTATTCCAAGACAAAGCATATTTTGCAGTTTTTTGTTCGGGATCGAATATTTACAAATGAATATTGAAAAATACTTTGTAATGAGCAAATTTTGCTTATAATAATAACTTTGATGTGGAGAGAAGCAGCGATACTTTGATTATAATAAATGAATGTTTTGAGCATAATATAGTTTTGTTTCCTAATTTAAGTTGCAGACAATTTTGATTTCTCTATAAATACATACATAAACTATGTATTGAAACATATGTATTGAACATATATTTCTTATTTCTTGCAGCTAACGTATTCTGTGATTTTCTTATAATATATATATTATCATATTAAGTTGCCCTATTAACAAAATTTGCATCTCTACAAAATAATTTCGTTATTTCCTAACATTTCATATTTTTTTTACATTTTCATCAGTTTTTCTTTATTTATTTCAATCGTACTTATTTCGGTTTCTCATTATAAAACAAATTATAAGTAATGTCCCTTTTCATACAATTGAGAAAGCTTTTAAACTCACCAGGTACGCACTTCTTCGCAATTTTGTGTTCCGCTGTTTCGCATCGTAGTTGTTCACTTAAAAATATTTTAAAACAAACTTAAATTTAGAAGTAAGACATGATTCCTGAATTCAGGATATTAAGAAAGAATTCATGAAACAAAGAATAGAATTATGTTGCTTCAAAAATCTATTCTTTCGAATTTTATTCTAACAAACTAGTTAAAGTTCTTTTATAGAACTTTCAAAAAATACAATAATAATAATAAAATAAAAGTCATGCTTATAAATTCTTTTACTTTCTCGTTGCGAATTTGGCTTCTATTTGGAAAATAAATGAGAGATAGTATAAAACAAAAGAATGTTATAAAATTGTTATAAAATTTTAAGGAAAATTTTTGGTATTTAATCACAATTGTAATTTATTTTATTTTATATAGTTCACACATTTATTTAATAGTGTATATTCTAACTTCTTGCCATTAGATGAGTTAACTTATTTAACACTTGAATGGTCAACATGGTGACACATCGGTGTTCGAACGATGGCATGCAAAATCTTATTGAAAAAATAAAAAACTGAGAACAATAGGGCCATTTTCTAGAACTTGTTCAAAGGTCGTAAAACTTCTTTCATGCACTATTGAATATATTATCTATGCTTGATACAATTATGATGATACAGTTAGTCATCGTGATCATATGATGGTTCAATAGATAGAGTTACTTTGCTCAGGCGCCATTGAGTTACATTGTACATTTTTAGGACATCACTAACATTATTCATTTTTGAGCGAGTAAAACATTCTGGTAATCTAGATTGGTTGCCTGTTAACCTCAAAGGCTTCGATTTCAGCAACTATTAAATATAGATGTTTTGCCTCTGCGTGCACAACTGTCGAAGTGAGCATTTGGAAATTTATCCGGTTTCCACTATAGCCACACATCTGTGAAAAATCTTCCCGAAAAGCAATTTACATGGTGGTTATAAGAATCTTGACAACAATCTTAAGCTGTTCACTACGCGTAATCAAAGACGTTAAGATTAATTTGCTTATAAATTTTAAAGTTAAACGTCATTGTTTTAAATTTTTCATTTTCTCTAGACCCATGAATAAACGTTTTGATGGAAATTCTAGGTTCCAAAGTTACTAATGTTCCAATTGGCAGATTTAAGAACTTGATAGCTGAGAGGATTCAGAATTTAATAAACAATTTTACAAATTTGAACTGTGTTTAATGACTTTCAAGTTGGTATAAAAATTGCTCATCTTTACACAAAAACCGTTTTCCAAATGCTCTTCAAGACAGTAATTGTTACCATTAGAAATTCAAATCAATATTATTGGTTTAAGCAGCACTATAATAAACCAAAAAAAACTTTTATTGGAAACTTATTTCAACTGCAAATTATCAAAATTATGTAGAATATTGAAGATTTGTACCAACCACACAAGAAAGAGCTATTTAAACTGAAGTAATTATACATTTTAAGAATTCCAAGTATAATTTAAATACTAAAAAGAGTATATATATATATATTCTAACGAACAGATTATTTCACTTTTATTGGCAGAGATAATTACTGTTATTTTCAAAAATTCCCAAGATTAACTGAAATTTCCCAGCTTCTCCAGCTTTTATCCCTTTAATAGGGTGTACACATTTTAAGCAAATCACCTTGAAATTGCTAACCATTGAATTTATCCATTGAAAGATATTTTTAGATATTTTTGTACTATCCACACTACCTATACGTTGAAAAATATTTTTGTTTTTTTCCCATGCACTCATTTTATTTATATTTTTAAATTTTCTCTTAATGAGGAAATACAGTTTAAAGGTATTAGAGAAATTATAGATGTAAGCATTTTACACTAAACAAAAATATATTATCTATTTTTAAAACCAGCTTTGAACTAATAGATAACTACTAGCTAAAATAAGTGCACTAAACTAAAAACAATTGATACAAATAGAATTTATTTTCCTACACGAAGAATCAAGTAGGAGTTTATTAGGTGAAATATATATATATATATATATATATATATATATATATATATATATATATATATATATATAATTCATGCACAAGAACTCAAAAAAAGCAATACTGTATCACGCTATCCATACACAAAGAATGATTTCCAATCAAATGTAATATTTACTTTCTTTTCATAATACCGCTAACAATTGGACTAAATTTGGTTGAGAATTTTAAATCTCAAAGTATTGCAATGCGTGATGATAATAATTTTCCTCTCGAAGTATGAGCAGCTGTATTCTGAACCATTTTTATAAAAAACATTTTATTTAATATAAATAAATTGCGATCTGGATCTTTTTTTAGTCACTCTCATATTATTATACAAATATATTCTCTAAAGTATTTTTATAAGAATCACTCTGCAAAAGTTATTTTTTAATTTACTTAAAAATAAATCTTTTAACTTTTTTTTATAAAATCATTTTAAGTATTCAAAGATTTTGAAACTTATGTAGATTTTAATTTCTATTTTCTAAACGCTACTATACATGTTATTAAAAATATATAAAATAGATATCTTTTCATTTATTGATTAATAATTTAATATATTTGTAATTCGATACACCTGGTTGACTAAATAAATTTTTCAAAAAGATGTTTGCTTACAGTAAAAAAATATTTTTTGGCTTTTCAACACTCGTATTCCTATATAATAGTTTTCTATTTAAAGATAAGAAACTCTGAAATATCTTCTTTTTCATGTCGGTTCATTAAACATTATTTTATTGTTTAACTTGAAATATGAGTCTCTTTCATAAAATGTCAGCTCTCATAATTTTTAATTCTTTATCACAATGAAAGATTTAAAGACAGAAATGAGTTTATACAATTATTTCGAAAATTACTTGCAATAAACGTAAGTATCTTTAAATAGCCCATGTCATTAAAATAATTGAATTTTTTGGTAAAGAAGTTGAAATATCTCTCATGACCCCTTCGATAAATATTATAATGAAGGAAGTAAAGACAACAATGTTTAAATGAAACACTATTAGTGCTTGAAAAATAGTACAAAATCTAAATAATTTGTTCAAATAATTTTATTTTTAAAAATATTCAATAATTAAAAGAATTCCGAAAATTTATTAAATAAGCTATATGCTGAGAAGTTAATGCGACAGTAAAGTGCTTTAATGATTCAAATCAATTAGAGCATAAACCATTGAATAATTAAAAATGCAATCAAATTTACGATTATATTTCGAAAAATAAAATAAAAATTCATATACACATTATTCTTTTTTTTATAAAATTTCAAAAATACATAAATATGAAATATTTTTGTTTGTTTTATTTAAATAGGTAATCTAGGTAAAGATTAATAATCATTAATTAACGTATTTTAAATAATGTCTGAAATTTATAAAGTTTCTAATTATATATGTTAGAAATTTTATTTTTAGTAATATGTAATAAAGAAAAATCTATAAAATGGCAATTTTAATTGAATATTAAAAGCCCAAAGTTCATTAACTATCTTATAAATTTCTTTGAACCGATGATTATTAAAATCTTACTTGACAATTAAAATGAAAATTATCTTGACTATTAAAATGAATCACTCGCGAATGGGGTTTGAACTCAAAACCTTATGGTTAGTAGATTACAGCACCACGTGATCACTTATTTACTATTAAATACATATCATTGCAAAAACATTTTTTTAAATAAATTTTGTCATCAAAAATGTTATAAATTCTTTTAATTCAAGTGTTTTGTTAATACTTGTTAATTGAACAAAATATTATAAATTTTAAAATAGAACTAAAGTTTTACCAATTTTTGTTTTTTGAATGAGCATTAATAAAATATTCCATATTAATAAATAAAGCTAAAATTTGTTTAATGAAATAATATGTGAGTTTTATATTAAAATATAAATTTAACTTTATTATTTTATTAAACTTGAATTTATTTTTTTACTATCGCTAATTTAAAATATACATGAAGAAAAATCCATCAAGACATTCTCAAATTTTTTAAGGTATTCAAATGATTAATCACTTGCTGTGAACGAAAAATCAAAATAGTTGCACATTTCAAGAGAACCACTTAAGGTTTTCTAAAAATTCTTGTTTTCTAAGAACTTATTTTCGAAAATTAATTCTTTAACCAACATAATCAAAAAAATATGTTTCGTTACCTTGAAGCATTTATGTATTTTTTAAGAAATCTCTCTCTTTCAGGGCAAAAATTAATCATATATTCTGCTCTATTTCCAAAATTGGTTCAGCATTCTTCGTTACCGAAGAGTAAGGCGCAAGCCTTCAATCAATGGAATTGGGCGAACAGCGTTTCTTAGCAACCACGACGCTCGCAGCTGGATCACATCCATGTAAAATTCACCGTTTGGCTCATAAAAAAGATTGATAGAAGTGTTATACTTAGTTCTATTGTTCCCTCATTGATGTAAGTTATCATTACT
>JAPDSC010141991.1:62273-74114 GCA_026290005.1 Latrodectus geometricus
ATATATATATATATATATATATATATATATATATATATATATATATACATACATACATACCAAGTGGTCTAAGAGAAACTTCCCCTATATATGAGTCGCGGGTGGCCTAACCGTTCAACCAACTGAAATGAAAGTAAAGATATAGTCATCTGAATGTATGGGGTCCAGAATGTGATGATTTAAAACAATAAACCACTCAAAGTTACGGTTACAGTGACAAAATTTAAAATTTTCTAACGGCAACACCCTTTTTTCGTGTGCAAATTGATCAGAGCATGGAAAAAAACCATAAATGGCTTGCAACAAGACAATATGACCTAAATTGGCGGCATAAAATATTTGCAAGGAAGAGCATCTTAAGGAATAAGTGATAACAAAAGAGAGGAGAGGGAAAATTCCAAGTTTTTAAGGTAGCAAACATAACAGACGATAACGCATTGAATGCGGGAGATTGTCGATATCTATGACGGAAGTATCATGACGGGATGAATTTGTAGAACTTCCCATTTTATTATATCTTTCAAGTGTAACAAATTCTGGGGTTTGATGTGTACACTTTAGATTTCAGATAACACCAGAGCCAGAAATCCAAGGTCTGAGGGAAAGAGGCGGCCATGAAACTGCAAAAATACATTCGATGACTTTGTCATCAAAGTGCTGTTGCAGCAATTGTCAAACACTTCTAACAGTATATGGAGAGGCACCATCTTGCATCTATAAGGACCTTAGTTATGTCATTAATGACATTTCGTAGCTGCATTTCTGGAATCACGTGATTTTCCAACATTGCTTTATACCGAGCACCTGTGACGTTTGCCTAACACTGGGTGTAACTTCTTCGAAGAAGTTAGGACCCAAAATGAAGTCCCTTTAACGTCGCACCACACAGTCACTTATCTGTCGTATAAAGACACTAGTGCCCACCGTGAGGAATTTGTTCTGCCCAATGAACGCAGTTCATGGATTGAACGTTCCCAATCATGGTAAAATGTCTGTGCAGAGCATGGCAAATGTCGTGGTGATCCTTCTGCAGTGGCCACCTGCTATCATCAAATCTTATGAGGAAAAAATTCGCCAAGTTGACATGCTGTTCGTTATCTCCATGTGCCATGAAGACTGACAAACTGAAACATCCGCAGAACAGAACTCAGAATTTGGAGAGCTGTGGTTTTCGGTACATCTAAATTGCGGGAAACATTTCTTGCTGCATGTAGTGGGACTTGTAATTATCGTATTATTCACTTTCTCAACTATTTCAACAGGAACAGGGGTTAGTCAAGATCATGATCTATCAAATATGGATCCCGTTTCTTCCGATTTCTTTACCAAATTACGTACTTTTTTTTCAGAACATGGGCCTCGTTTTAGCTTGTGATTTCGACGATAAAATCAAACTGCTTTGGTAGCATTTTCTACTCTCAAATAAAAGAGCCTTATCAATTGACTCGTTGTTTCCCTAAAAGCGTCCTCTTCTAAGTATGAACATGAAGAAACAATCTTTCCACACTGCTTATATCACAAGCAGTGTTTTGAGATTGGTACTTTTATCGATCCCAGTGAATTATGCAAAGTGCATCAAACACCTTGCCTTTTATTGCGATTGGTTCTTTACGATGATCCTCTTTGCTGTTTTACGTCATCACAATCTGAACCCCATACATTCAAATAACTATATCTAAACTTTCATTTCGGTTAGTTGAAAGATTAAGCCACTAGGGACTCACATATAGGGTAAGTTTCTCTTAGACCAACTGGTATGTATGAATATATTTGTGTGTGTGTGTGAGAGAGAGAGAGAAATTTCTTAGATTTCCTTTTAAGAAGCAAGCAATTATTTATTCAAAGATTTTATAGTTTTCTTCATAGTTGATTTATTAAAAAAGAAAATGTCAAAATAAAAAGGGGAAAAAACGTAAAAAGTATATAAATTAATTGTTCTTAGTTTTTAACTTCCCATTATATTGTTTATATTATTTGTAGTGTTGTATGTAGCCATCAAATATAAAAGTAAAATTCATTAAAGTTCTAGAAACGTGATCTAAGTCAAAAAATTAAATGTTTCAACATGCTTATGTACCAAGGAAGTTTAGCTAAAAATCACAAGGGAATCTGAAATACGTAAACATAATAAAACTTGTTAAGTTAATCTCTGAAGTAAAATTAATTTAGAAGTTAATATAATTTAAAGCATTTCTACATCTAATATTCTTCTCTCTCATAAAATATTTAAATATTTTGATGATATTATTTAAAGTAAAAATAATTTATATTATTTAAATTATTTCACGTGTATTATTACTTAGTTTTTTAAAGTTGAAAATAAACAGTATAAATTTTTGCTTCTTTGAATTTATAAAATTTAATATTTTTACTTGTAATCCTATCCACATTTGTATTTTTTATATCTTATTTAAATTTCTCTTAAATGTTTCCTAGAATTTAATTATGAATGAATATTATAAAAAATATCATTTTTCAATTCTAATTTATAATTTATTTAAAAACAAAGCATTAAAATGCTTTAAGAATTGATAGCTTTAAAACTAAAAGTTTTGTGAAACTTTGAAAAACAAAATTGAAAACTTTTAAATGTTGAAATTTTTATGTCATATATTAAAAAAGATTCTTTTTTTTTCATTCACTGTTGTAATATATGTCAAATAAAACAAGGCATTTTTACACACTCCATCTTAATAACTTACCAAAGTTACAACCATCAAATACAAATATTTACTCATGTTGATATACAAATATCACCTAATAACTGAACCAGTAGTTTTAATATAGCATTCACATTATTTACTTAGAACTGTTGAAAAAGAAACTAAGTTCTGTTTTGCTCTATTTACTTAAAAATATATGTGTTAAATATAGAGGCACATATATTCCTTTGATAAACTGCTCCTTCAAAATTATCTCCCAGTTGTTTGAGAGCAAACACTAGTGAAATTATATTTCAAAAAAGGAATGCTGTTTATCTTTTCAGGAACTGTAAAAAGATCGTTTCTCGTGTTGAAATACATTACCGTGTCACTAAAATGTTCTTTTCAATAACAAACGATGTAATAACATTGCAACCTTCTTTTTTTATGTCTTCTGATATTGTCATCGTGCTAAGGTTAAATGTTATGAATTATGTATAAGAATGCCCTATGCCAATGTTTGATATTACGTAAACGTGTAATTTTATGGTCCATAAAATTAGTACTAATTTTTTTTTCCTGGTGGCACAGTTTTGTTCGAATGTTGACTCAGTTTTCAAAAATTTGTTGAAATGTTCACTATTTTGAATTGTTTGATAACTACTTAATAGTTTTAAATGAAGTTTCAAAAATTTATCTTTAACGAATACATTTCATTTCTAATTTTGTATGATAAATATTAAGAAGAATTTTCCAGCACCTGATTTCTTTTTAGAAGACATTTATTTGAAGCCAATCATCACTTTTGTGGATTGAACAACACCGAAAAATCCCTTTCTGCCTGCTCCATTATTAAATTTTTCTATGTCTTTCATTTAACTGTGAAATTAAATTTGCTAAAATGTTTATAATAATAATAATTTTCAAGCAGTAGTAAATCGTAACTTAAAAAAACTAAATCAATTGTACGTTCCACCGAAAATGCGCGATTGTTTCCTGATGTTTTTAACATATAAGAAAAAATTCATTTCATATAAACTAAAATGTGTCATCACTTGGTTCTTTCAGTCTTAAAATTAATCTAAAAAATAAATTTCTATTGGTACTTTTTGTTCCTTCTCTTTTGAATATAGTTGTGTTTATGTTTCATTAACTTTTTCCCAATCCTTCATATGTAAAATCCAGCAAGTACCACTTGTAAATAATTAAAATTAGAATCTTTTATGTCTAAAAACCAATATATGACACAACGAAGAAATATAATTTTCACTCGTTCGAATCCCGCATATTAAAAAATCAGTATTTATTGTTGATAAAAAGAATCATTATTTATCACAACATTAGTCTTAAAAATTTATTATAATTATCCCACGATATATTCTACAATATAAACTGTAATCGTTTTCATTTACGATACTCTAAAAAATTAAAAATCTGCAGTATTTTCATCGAATTTTCAACGACGATATTATAATGATATATAAGAGAGAAATTTTTAAAATATAGATTCATTTTGAGAATATACTTTTTTATGATAGGCAATGAGTGTTTATAAAATAATAAATAACAAAATAAAACGATGTTTAGTTACTTCATTTGTAATAATTAATAATGCTGATAGAGCTTCTGCACATTAGACTCTTTGTACTTATTGTTTACGTTTTGATTCAGCATAACTGTTGGAAGGCAGAATGTTGATCCAAGTATCAATTTCATCACTTAAACTGATTTGAAATTGAAATTGCCGTATCTGACTAGGTGTATACTCCAAACCATGGTCTTGTTACTATTTATTGATGTGTATTTTATACATGTATATAATACTAATCTATACAATATGTTCGTGTTTGTGTTAACTTATATGTTATAATATTAATGCGCAAAAATTATTTAAATTTCTCTTCTAAATTTCTAAGCAATTCCTCAAGTAATTTTACACTCTTGGAAGACATTACATTATTATCTTTAAATTAAAAAGTTAAAATAACTTCCGGGTAATTAATTAGTAAAAGTTTTCCCAAAACCAAAACAAATTTTAAATATAGATTGTTGCGTCGGCAAATGACATCAAAAATAAAATAATGCTATTTATATTTGAGATAGGCTTTTTTCTAAAGCAGATGTCAAATGTAGTTATAACCTCAAGAAAGAAAATGTTCTCAATATGTTATTGGATTTGATAATCTAACGTATACTGATTTGATTGGGATGTCACATGCCAAAATATGATTATTTTTAAACTAATATTAACTTATCTTCCGTCAAAATTATGGCTTCAATCTATGAGATGTAAACATAACTTTTAACCAAAGAAGAAAATAAATTTGAAAATGCTGATCATTTAATTTTTTACAAACTACAATTAAAAAATTGGGAAGATATAGAAAAATATTTTTAACTATCTGTGTCAAGATCGAAAGATGAAAATTAGAACCTCAAAATATGATAATAGAAAAAATTTTGTAAAACATTATGTTGGAAAATTCTAAGCTGAGCTCCTTAAAAATAACTATTTAAAAGAAAAGAATCTTAATATAAAAATTATTGTTTAAAATAGCTTAAATTACTTCTGATTTTCATACACACAAGAAACTCAAGAATTTTTTTGTAACAGGGAGGATTGAAACACTATAATTAAAATAAATGAGCTACAACGGGAAACATCATGCCACGCTGATAGCCACACACATTTATTCAAACATCATTAAAAACATAGTCACCTATTGTTGTTTCACAATAAAAGCCTTTATGGTTTTAGGCTACATGTTGCCAGTCGACAAACAACAAGTAATTAACAAGGCGGTGACTATAGCAACATAAAGAATGTTCAGTATCTGCTTCAAAATATCAATAGAAATATCCTGAAGATTCATCATCAAATGATTGTGGACATTTCGATCTACACTTTCAAAATTCACCTACACAACACTTCCACATGAAGAACGTGCCTTTCATGTAAAGATGGTTGAAAAAAGAGATTCTTTCAACCATCTTTGCTATAGCTGTGGTGACCGTAAACAGACCCACTTTTTGGTATAATTTGAAGTAGATACCTACCTGCTGTTTTCAGTTCAATCATTTTCGTATTAGTCTGTCAATTGGAAGTGCTTTCGTTGTCGGCGTCTGTCCGTTTGATTGGTTCTTTTGGACAAGAAAAACAATTTGAAAAAAGATTATTCTGGACGACTGGATATCGTGACTATTCTCGATTACCTCTTCAGAGCAAAAGATACTGGGTTTGATTCCAGCAATTCTTGAACAAAAAGAGATCGATGTACTTCTGCGTGAATGTCTGCCGAATGGGAGGTTTAGAAGTTTCCGTGCACCATCCTTTGCGACCCGTCAACAAGGAACATCATCAATTGAAAAGTTCTCCTGGAAGGTAAATTACGTGTTGGACATTAAAATGCCGTTAAACTATGCCAAAACTATTGCTATGTCAACACTAAGCTATGTCAAAATTGTTTTTGATAAGTCAGATTTCCTCTGTTGTATTTCGCTTCATTTGTTTGAGGATGCAACTTATCGTATGCATAGTTCTATTCACTGTGTATTTACCATACAATTTGCATTATCTTTGAAGCATATAAAGCTGCACTCAACCGTCATGTAGTGTAAAAGTTGTAAAATAAAATGTCCTTAATATTTTATTTAAGACATTTTTTCAATTTTCCGAAGGAAATTGCCAATATTTTACTATTTAAACATTAATTAGCTAGGTGCTAAAAAATATGCTATTTTATATTTATTTTGAATAAGAACTTTATAAAATACATTTACCTATCTTATGGTTTCTTCTTAGAAAGTACATAAATTATGATTGTTTCATAAAAAATAAAAAGAAAATTTGTATAATTGATAAAAATAAAATAAAATACTTGAATACTAGATAAAAATAAAATACTAGATTTTAATTATGTTTATCTTTATGATATAAGTTAAAATAATATCACATTTTTAAAACTAATTTTCAATTTTAATATTCTCAGGGTTAATATAATTTTCAAGCGTTCTACTTTGTAAAAATTGGTCTTGACGTGTTTAAATATTAATTCATGTCTCCTACCGGTGCCCTGAATCTAAAAGATCTATGATGTCTCTCAAATGAGTCACGCACGTAGTCAAAAATGGCAAAGAAAAATATCTTACACTAATTGCCTTCTTCAGAGATATTTCATTTTGTAATATTCCACCTAATTTCTACCCATTTAATCAATAAACTTTCTGCATTCAAGGATTCTCAAAATAAGTTAGTTTCAATCAATATGCTCTTTATTTTGATCGACATACTTGCTTTTTTACTGTTACATATTAATGCACAGTTAAGTTGTTTTCATAATATTTTATTTTCCAACTATGTACCTAGTATTTAGAGTGTAGACAAAGAATATATAATTTTCAGACAGAATATTTTTCATTTCTATTGTCTCACACTTAAATGAATCACTTTCTAAATTAAGAAAATGGAAAAGATTTAAAAAATACTCATAATGGAATATGATATTATATTTACTATCTCAGTAGTAAATTATTAACAAAAAATGTTACATAGAATATTCATGCTATATGATATCATTAGAATCATAATATCTTTTAACCTTTCGCATGCAGATAGAATATCAAAATATTTCTCATCAGTAAATATAATTACCGTGGACAGAAAAAAAATCTCTTGCTGTGTGTGATATTCTCAAACTTCAGCATAATTTTCAAGGACCATTTATCACAGAATGTTCTAAACCTATGTAGAGTTTAGGAAGACGCAGAAAATTAGTAATACTCCGCTTTAGAGAGACTTTTTCTTACTCGGTGGGATTAAGAAATGGAAAACATGATGGCTAGTCATTTAGATTATAATTCCTTCTTTAAGATAATGGTTAAAAGACGAGTAAAGTATGAGGGCAAGCATTCAACAGAATGAAAAAGAAGGCATTGCTGATTATGACTGTATACAACATCAACTTCTGTGTATTTAGTATATCCTTATAATCTGAGTATTTAAAGTTTATTATAGCACTACATATAGGCCTATTTGCCCATCTACTAGATGTCATTGCTATCCTAAAACATTACCTTCTGCATGCATATTTTTTCTTCAATATTGTATGGAAAATATCAAGTATTTGCTTCTTTTCATAAGTAAACACGCCGAAAATCACTTCCACAGCAAAAAATATGTATTTAATAATGTTGCAATGTAACACATTCTTTGACCTTCTTCCGAGTGATTATATATTTCTATAAAACAATTCTAAAAATGTTGCATCAAATTTACTCTTTAGTTCTCATGAATTTATTTAATATACTATTCCCTTTAACTAGCTGATTTTAAGCTGTGTCACATTTAAGGAAGAAGCCCGGTGGCATAGTGGTAGAACTTCAGGCTTCCAAGGCACAGGTTCGATCCTTAGGATGGACAATGTGGACTCAGCCTTTCATTCCTTCAGTAGGTCAACGAAACTGAGTACAAAGCATGTTTGTAAACTAAATGTTGGGGATTTCATATTGGGCTATCCACCTAACTGAGATATATGCTTCTCATTTCAGGGCCTTTGATCATGAAAAATATATAGGTGCTGTAGGCCTTGGCCGCCTTATGGACTGTCGTGCCTTTGAGTTTAGTTTGGTTTTCATATTTAAAGAATACAATAGAACTAACATTTTTTTTACATAAGCTATTCAATGCGACTTTATAACATATCCAAATTTCAATAATTTGGAAATATTTTTAGTTGATTATCATGATTTTTCCAATTAATTGTTTAATCATTAAGAACAATAGTATCATAAAATTTAAGATGCATCAAAAACTAAACTTCATTCAAGATGTACTATTCAATTCAAATTCAAATTGAAATTTCATTTATCAATCATTGCTTAAAAGCCATAATATAAAGGAAGCATATATTTCTTAATGTTTTATTATTAATTTTTATGCCACCTGCTCTGTCTAGTGGTCAGCACTCCTGACTGCGGATAGGGAGGTCTGGGTTCGAATCCCAGTCGGGGCATGGATGTACTTTCTCTTTCTCTCTCTCCTGTCTTTGTCCTTTCCGTGTATGAATGGGTTGTGAATGGTTGCCTACTCTATAAAACGGGTTCCTATGGCATGTGTGTACTGAGGAAGTCGGACTCCACACCCAATTGCGGTTCAGTTGAGCTTCAAAAAATTAATTTTTATGGATATAATGACGTTATTAAATTATATCGCGTGAAATATCTCTTCAAGTGTTGATGAGATAAGCTCATAGTACTATAAGGAGCAGCATTTAATTCCCCTTATTCACCAAACAAGATCAAATAAAAAAATTTTAGTATTATTTTTTTTCACTTTCAAAATATCATTTACAACTTGGTTGGAACAATTTTTGCATTTTTTTATTAGCTACACTCTATATATAATATCAAATTGTTTTTATCAGATAATTTTTGTACATTTTTTATTATGTCATTAATGGTTCAACTCATCAGTTTTCTCATGACATATCTGCATCGTTTAGTTATACTAGTATTCCAGTGGAAAACACGTACCTACTTTCGGAAAAAATTATGAATTGTAAAAACATATGTACAACATTCGGTTTTCTACTATGAAATAATATCTATCATATTGATCATCTAAAAAAAAATCCAGTGACGTGAAATACTTGAAAATTCCCTTTAGTCACAAAGTTAAACATTAAAATTCCAAAACTATTTACATCCGATTTCTAATGTATTTCCGATTTTGAGGGAATTGGAAAAGCCAAAAACACCACCGCTTTCTCGGAATTTGATCAAATTTCCTTCAAAAATTGGAATAAAAACGTAACGATCATTATTTTTATAATATATTACGTAATGTAAAAGTAAGCGGAATCCAAAATATGCATATTTTCTTTACCCCCCCCCCTCCAGTGATTACACATAGATAACATTTAAAATGGTGAATGAACTATATGTCTCCTTTTTCAAAATGAACAGAGTTCTGAAGCAATGTGAATTACTGTATTAGTTACATTTAACTCAATTAAAGTCTATTAATTATGATTTAATTAATTACAAACGCTGTAATCAAAATTTCGAAATAAAATATACCTATGTTTCAAATCAAGTGGAGACCAACAGTTCTTTGCAGCCATTCGCAATGCAACCCCAGACAAAAATTTGAAGGATACACGAAATAAAGATTTTATTTATTATAGATTTCTATCTTTCCTTATCTCAATTCACCAAACTAGATGTCACCATCGGGAATGTCTGAACTGTGAACATTCCTATATTATCCAAACTAGAACATGTTAATTCAAAATATGTCTACATTATATATATATTATATATAACTTTATTATGATATATATTTATTATATATGTATTATCTATATAACTTTTAGAATATCAACCTTCTTTAAATTTGTCATAGAACAATGTTTTTTTTTAATAAATTCTTACTAAAGAATAATTTATGTTCACTGCTGTGAATTCTGACTGAAAATAGACATTATTTTTAAAAATAAGTCAAATTTACGACTTTAAATGTGAAATAACATTCTAAGATACATCAGTCCCATACTGTACTAAATTATTTATGAATCTTTTATAAGTTATAATTAAATAACACATTACATAATTTTGTTCCTATAATTTGCAAACGCATAACTGAAATATCTAATCCTGAAATCTCTAATTAAAAATGAAGAGCAAATTACTTAATCCTGTCTGGTTCATTGTACCAATGCTAGAATATAATTTAAAATAAGCAAAATAGAAAAAAAATGAAGTTATTGTTATTCTATTTATACTTCATAACACACTTAACTAGTTGTGAAAAGACATTTATACAAGCTTTTCTTTTAAAACGAGTGACATCATAATAAAATTACTTACTTCATATGGCTATGAAGCTCAAAGTTTTGAATTCTTCCTTTTATAGTTTGATACCTTTAGTGGCAAAGGTGTGAAAAATATAAATAAAGGATGTACTTTTCATTATTTTCTTAAAAAATGAAATCTTTACGAATACAGAACACTTGAAAAATTTTCATAACAGAAAATGTATATATTTTTCTCCTGGTATTGAGAGCATTTCCAAAACATTTTCGAATATAAAAAAAACACAAAAAATATTCTTTATATATTTTACATATAATGGCATTATATAAATAATATACATTTATAGTAATCATTGCTTTTTTTTTTCCAGGTCTCACCAATCTTAGGAGCCCTAAAAATCAAAGCGCAGGCCCAATTCACGTTTTGCTGGTTTCGTATGCCAGAACGGGATCTTCATTTGTGGGCGATGTGCTGCAGAGTTTACCAAACACGTTTTACTATTTTGAACCATTGCATTATTTGAGAAATTCCGTCCTTAATGACAGTTTCGATGAGGCACGAGATCTCCTGAACAGACTCTTCACATGCAATGTCTCTTCTGTTAGTATTTAGCAAGTAGACATTTTTAAACATTGAAATATTACCGTATGAATATTTATAAATATTTTTTGAATATTTATAGACTAAAGAAGTAATAAAAGTATCTAAAAAAGCATAGAGTAAAAGTTTTATACACTAAAAAGCATATAAAATATAATAATAATTAAAAAATAAAAATATAAAATATTTAGACTTCAAAATTAAAATAGTAAAGTTCCCTTTATTAGATATTCAATTGAAATATTTATGAATATTCAAACAATGTTTCTAGATATTTATTTCTTGCATTTAGGTATATTACAAAATTATATTACAAATGTTATTTTACAATACCTTCCTTCTTTATATGGAAACTAATATTAAATGTAATTAACTTTATAGCAAATTTTATTGGGAACAAGGAATTCGCGTGAAAATAAAGAATTCTTAAACTAAACTGAAAAGGCATGACAGCTTCTGGTAGGCCGGATATGTGCCAATTAGGTGGTCAGCACAACACGAAACCCCCAAAGTTCACTTCCCAGGCATGCTTGGCACTCAACTTTACCGGCCCTATGAAGGAATGAAAGGCTAATCCAGCCTTAGAAATCGAACCTCAGTCCTGAGCCTTGAAAGCGCGGAACGCTACCCATACACCACCGGGCTTTATCCTCAAACTATTCATTAAAAATATTTCCCTGCAGAATAGAAACTCTAAAGAGAGTTTTTATCTAATTTCTTTTTAGCAGAAACTGAACTTTTTAATTAATTTTGTCGTTTATCTTTTGAATCACTAAGTGTTAAAATT
>JAPDSC010141991.1:80178-140221 GCA_026290005.1 Latrodectus geometricus
TGAAGATATTACATATAGAAACTTTGGCACTGCAAGACAACTCTTTCATCTCACTATATTGCCACAAATCCTTTATAAATAATTTTCATTCATTTTTTTTAATTAGAAAATTTCTCTCTCTTACTTTCTCATATGATTGCATTTAATATTGCACGTATGCATGTGCATGTAGGCACATTGCATCTCTCTCGGTAATTTATTTCAAAACCACATTTTAATTTTCAAAGGAAGTAATAAACTCATTTACAAGATAATAAAAATAAATTTTCAGAAAGTAAGAAATGTAGAGATAGTAACGATTAATGCCAATAGATGGCACCACTACACTAATGTGTTTTTTCTCCCATATAAAAGTAAAAAATTATTTAATTAATATTTGAAAAAAATTGTATCAACATCAAGTGTCATTCACTACAAGTTTAATAACATGTATTTGATTTTGAGAGGAGGAATGAATAATAATAGAATAATTTATATACAATCGAAAATTTGAATAAGATATATGAATAGAGTTTGTGAACTAATAACAGTAGGAATTTAATAATAATAATGATATATATTCCAAACTCATCTAACATTCTATTTTAAAGAACCAAATATAATTATTTTAATGAAAATGTTTAAGAGAGTATCAAATACAGATTACTTTTTTAATTTATGTAAATTGCATTTTTTAATAATGTACAAATTTGTGTTCCGTAACTTTATGATCTTAAGAATATTGTCATCATGTAGAAAATAACATGTCTGTTTTCAATGATCGAAAATTTTTTTGGAATTAAAAAGTTACATATTGATTACATATATAGTAACATATTGATTATATATTTTAGTGTAACACGCTGCAAATGTAAAAAGAAAAATAAATAATATTTATGAAATTTTCTAGAACTAAAAATAAAAATATATTGTTTCAATGAAACTATAACAACTGAAAAATATTTACGAAATCAAATTCATTGAAAATCAGTTATTTAAAATTATTTTTTTATGAAAAATAAAGCTATACATTTTGATTGAAATTTCCCCAATCTTTAAATACATTAGATTTAGTTATATATTGGCAAATAAATAAAGTTCCATAAAACAAAGAAAACGTTATATTCTGTATTTTAGAAAATTAATTCTCCTCGTTCATTTAATATGAAATAAACTTTGAAGTATTATAGAAGTTATTAAGAAAGATGTGTCCCTAATTCGATGTGTTTTCATCTTCTGCCATCAGCAAAATCTCTCTCTATATATATTACTAGAGAAATTCCGTGCTCTTCTCCCGTCACCTTGAATGAACCGGGAATACTTTTCAATAAACTTTACTACGTCTTAAATTTCTAACGTGTCTGTTTGTAAAAGAGATTCAGGCACCATTAAGCAGGTGAAATTTCCAATTTTATGTAAGTTAAATTATAATATTAGGAAACTCGGAAAGAGAGCGATAGATAATTAAATTGAGAAGGAAACATATATTATTTGTTTAGTAAATATTGTTTTCCGCTTAATTAAAGTATGAAATAAGAATTTTATAGCATATTCAATACATCAAAATTATTTTCATTATCTGATTTCACTTCTTTTTCTCATTTTAAAGTGTAGTAATGAACGCTGAAGATTGTTAAAACACTTTTGACAAATATATGGGGCAAATTTAAACAGTTAATATCATTACTTATCATTTTTTAATATTAAAAGTAAATTTATGCAAATTGTTTCAATCATTTACCAACAGAAATTTAATTAAATTAAATTTATTTCTGTTAATTTTTAAACGTTAAACATAAATAAATTCATATAATTATTTTGTTATCATTTTTCATTCACTTTACAAAAAATTTTAAATTTGGATCAATGCTTATAAATATATAATTTTAATTGATAATTTTTACATCACTAATCGATGTAATTGGAATTTTTACCTATATCATTACTATAAAACAAATCCGTTAATATATAAATCTATTTACTTTAATTATCTTTTTTATTTTATTCCTTTTCTTCTTAACCTAACTTTTATAACTTTAAATTTCTTACTTTCCCTTAGGCGACGTTTATAATATTATCTATTGGATATGAAATTTTTAGATATATAATATTTCTTGAACATACAGATGACTTACACTTGAAACTGACGAAATTCATCCAGTGAGATTGTCACATTTGAATCATTTACATAATCTGAGCTATGTATAGTTTATTACAAAGCAAAGAACTAAATTTATTGAAGACAGATAAAAGTATGATTTCTCAGTTTATGAGACATGATGTTAAGACCCTAGAAATAGCTTTTCGTAAGCTTTGAAAGGTACTTTACTGCTCATGCGCATATAATATATACATTTTGCATTAAAAGTGCTTAAAAGTCTATATTTCTAGTTATTATTCTCGTCTGCATCAACAGACTTTAAAATACTGTAAATCGATATTTTCCGAAAGACTTCAATTGGGGTTATTAAAGTTTATTATGAAATGAATTAAAAGGGTAGAAATTATTCAAGAAGTCAGCATATTAATTGATAATATGGAAACATTAAATTTTTAACTGACTAAAATAATTATTTATCATAAGAATTTAATTATTATTATAAAAAAATTTAACAATTACATAAATTTACCTTACAAGTTGAGATTAAAATTGTTTGTCAGAAAATCTTTTAATAATTAATATGAAAAATAAAATCTATATTTAATATTATAATAATTAATAGATAAATAAGCAGTTTAATAGATTAGAACAATTTTTAATTAATTTTTAATAAGTGGTGGAATAAATAATTTAAAAAGTTATTTCATCAGCATTTTCAGTGATAATATGATTAATTTAATCTAGAATGATTATTTTAATAAATGATTAATTTGATCTAGAACTGACCACTTATTTAATATATTTTTCTTTTATATGTTTTTATGCAAATTTTTAAATATTTCTTTAGTAAAAATCAATTCATATAATAAATATCAAATTAAAAATTTCATAATCATCTAAATATCATCAATTAAATTTTCATAGCATTTTCCTAACTATCATTAACAAAAATATTAATTACTTTATTTTTATAATTGTTACCAAATAGCAACAATTTTACTAATAATGTTCAAAAACACCTTAAAATCAGAATTAAAGGATGTTCACTATTTTCAACAAGATCATGAACATGATCTCACACTACGCTTGGGATTTTATACCATAAATCGTATTATCGATTAATCACAAAAGAGAGAATCTTTGTATTCAATTTACTAAAGCAAATGCATTAGTTTAATGACAATAAAATTATACAAATTCAAATCGAGGGTGCAAATCACATATATAATAAATTGATTCTCTTATGGAATAATTCTTGTAATGAAGTAGTACATTAAAATTCATTTTCAAATCAAAGTTAAAAAGTGTTTGAAAGTTAAATTTTGTGTTACAGATCAAAAGTGAACTCAGAAATTATTGAATGACCGTGAATATTTTCAGATAATCAATTTGAATAAATGCTTAAAAGACAATATTACAAACTATGCACGTTTTCTTCTATAATGTCAGTTATAAAATTGCACCTGTCTTATTCATTAATTGAAGATTTTTGAACAAAAAGGCCATGTTTTATGCACTGAACTATTTAACTAGAAGAAATTCATAGCCAACAATTGATTAGAATAAAGGAGACACTTATTTGGTTCTTTTCAGCTTATGTAACATTTTTAAACAGGCTAAATAACAACTTTCAAACAATTAAATAACGTATGGAAATACGTGTTATTTTAAAATGGAATGATATTTTCAAATAATATACAAACACAAATATTTATCTTAAAGAAATTTATATTTCTTGATTTCTTGAAACTAGTAGAAATGTCGTTTCTCATATTTTAAGGTAAGTTTGAAAGCCTTAAAATAATTATAAATTAATATAGTTTCGTAATAATATTTCATAATATACATGTGAAATTAACTATTCATCAATACTTTGCATGCGCAACTTATGTACATAATGATTCTCAACATATGTAAGCAAAAGTTCTCAGACAGATGTCTTAGATAGTGGCCAAAAATTTTATTTTATATCGGACAATTTTATGTAATATGCCAAATATCTGTAATAAATTAGCTTTTTTAAAGTTCGGAGTTTAATGATTAAATGGTGTGATTTAACTATGAGAGTGGTATTTCTTTCCGACAAATAAAATGTTGCTTAACATATTTAATCAAACGTCATGCAATTTTTAAAAAAACGCTTTGTAAATATCTAGACATTATCAATAATAAAAGTAAAATTAACACATTGAATGATTATAAAAACATAATTAATAATATATTATTTTTGAGCAAAGGAAAATAGGAAAATCAAATTTAAATGGAAGAGCGAAAGCAAGCACTTATCAACAGAAATTTTGAAATCGAACAATAAAATATTACATTTTATAACCAAAAATAGAAAAAGGATGATTTAAATAGAATAAAAGCACAGAAATAAGCGAATGTAAATACAAGTACAATGAATTAAAATTTACACCTTATAGAAGAACAATATGTATTCATTGTTATGATAACTAAGCAGATTTTACTATAATAAAAATTTCGATAAAAAAAAGAAGACGTAAAAAATCAAAAAAAAATATCATACAAAACAAAAGAAACAGTATAATATGAAGAATCGAACAATACAATACAACCTGAGCAATACATTTTGTAAATTAAATGTCAGAGAACGTTACAAAATTCGCTTGAAAAATCGATTTGAATTATTCTTATGAGAACTCAAATTAAAATGATTAATAAATTCAAGATATTCGAAAGTATCTGCGATTACGCAACACTAGCAAAACTAAAATAGAATCTGGGAAATATTCTTAAAATTTTAATTATTCCACAAGGCAATTAAAAGTTCTAACTGTCAGAAGAACCATCAAAGCCATCAAAAATTTCATCAAATTCAAATTTGTGCCCAAAATAAATATATGATAGATATGCCGTTTTCATCACGAGAAAGAAATTATTTCATGAGGTATGAAGATCTAAGTATTTTAAATTTTCAAGACATTTCAAGGAATCATTTCTCCGACTTACAAAAAATCTTATAATTTAGATAATTGAAAGTGAATATCTGAATGCGACATTGTTAAAAACAGCACTTATTCTCTTCTCAACCATTCTTTGAAAACTCTGCTGTTACGCTGCAAACTTGCACTGTCTCAAACATTTAGATAATATTAGAAGAAGCGTATTTAGATTTACATCAAGAAGAAATATTTAATAAAACAAAAAATCTTATTTTGCTTTTATATAATATCTAGATCATGTTTTTATTATAAGAAGATAACCTAGATATTATGAGAAGAAGAATCATTTAATAAGATTATAAACCTTATTAAATGCTTCTTCTCAGTTTTAATGGTCCAATGGCGTATTTTTTTCCTTATGTTCAGATAGAGCAAGCAAAACTTTTGCAACTAATCTTATTTTAATAAATCTCTCTAGAATTAACTATGGTGCCTCAACATATGTTGAAATTAAAAAATGATGTACCTAGTATTCTAGTGAACTTGAATCTTCCTTAGCTGTAACGGTACAAAGATGTGTAAAGAGACTGAAGCAGCACATTATAGATGAGTCTAAAATAAATGGACTAACCGTAGGCAAATATCTGATTGTCTTTAGAATTCTGATAATTCAGTGGATATACTTTAAGTTTTACTTTTCTCTTCAACTGAATTTCAAAATGACAGAAAATAAAAAAGTCCGCCGTGTCCTGGTTGATTAGGAAAGCGCTCTCATTATTGGAAGCTAAGAGTCCTAGTCCAAATCCCGACTTAACTGAACATTTGTAGTGTTCAATTAAGGCGGCTAAGTCATGTTAAATAAATCGTTTGTAGATTTATTTCATCTAAATACGATATCCAGAGGTATCATTTTATTTACAGGACATGGACAGGTAGTCACCATGTCCTGCAAATAAAATGATCCTTCTGGGGTGGCAAGTCAAGTATTGGGGTCTTCTGCTAGGTCCTTGCTTTTAAATTACGAAGAATTCCAACTAGCTGTCTCCACCTAAATGGTAGACACCAACTGTGAACTAAGTACATGGTGTAACGGTAATAGAAAATAAAGCTCAAGGTTAAATTTTCGAATACTGTAAGTCTCTAATTGAAATATCCTTGCCTTTTATATGATCCAATACATGTCGAAGAGCCGCAGTGGCCTGATTAGTTAGAGCGTCATTTTCGTTACCGTTAGGTAGTGAGTTCGAATCCTGAATTAGCCGTACATCCATCGTGTGACTTTTTAAGTAGAATCTTTTTCTCATACATTATGAATTAATAAAATTTTCGTTTACAACAGAAGTTATAAAAACATAGAAATTTACATCCGATGGGATTGGGAACTTTAACTTCGAAAATATGGACGCAACCTTACAGTACAATGTAAATTCACAAAGATGAATTTAACTCCATAAATTAATATGGTACTTAAAATTAAAGAGTCTCTTTGGAGGTACAACATAAGATTTTGTACGTCGTCTCTTATGCTCATAGAAAATAACACATTATGGTCAAATATTCCTTTTAAACTTTTTAATTAGTTAAGGAATAAAACATTTTTTTGAAAAACTGCAGCACATTATTTTAAAAATTAATAAACTTTATACCATAAAACTTATTGCACCACTTTATCTTCGCAAGGACAAAACAAGATTACAATCGACGCTGTTGTTCTATAGAACAAGGAATCTTACTTCACTGAAAAGGGATTACAGATGTGTAATATATATAAAAAACAAGAATGTAGTTGCATGATATAGTCCAAAAGTATTTTTTTACAAAGGTTAATATTTTTTTGCAAAGACTAAGAGGTCTTGTGTTTATCTAGATTAGTTCTCTACAAAAAAAAATTGATTCTGTCTTGTAATAGTGTTTTATGTAAAATCCTATAGTTGCATCTATAACTTGAAAAGTAATTTGGACATACGTGTTCACATCTTTCAATAAGAATGTTATAGCTTATTAGAAAAAAGAGGATTTCTCAAGCAGTTCTCTTTAAAAATAGGAAATGTTAGAGTTGGCCCAAGCATGATTATATGTGATGATTGAAATATCGAAAATTTTTAACGGTCATTTTTCAGTTTCATGTTGGGCATAATTCAATTTTCTTGGTATTTCAAGTTTTTTTAATTGAAGTTTTTGTGTAAAAATAGCATTATGAGCGTACCCGCATTTCCTTCCCTCACTCCTCGTGTTTCTGAACCACATTGGTTTTCTGTGGATCGTCCTTGTGATGATGAATTAGAATTAACTCAAATGGAAAGAGAACATCAAAACTGGGTGTCGTATACTTTTTTTTTGTTAATAAATATGATATACCGAAACCATATTATTCTTAAAATATTCTTGATGTGCATATGACGTAAATAATTTTATAATATTTTCTTTTAAAATGTAAGTACGTGTTTTGATTATACGTATTACATCAGTGTATGGTCGAGTTATTATATAAATAAGATCTTTATTACGATTATTGACCATTTAAATATCAGATCTAATCAAAAACTTCATAAACTATCTGTCATAATAGTTACATTATTTGTTTCCTAAAATTGTTTCACCTTATACATCTAAAATAGTAGAGGGTACATTTTTGATTTAGAGCTCATTTTCTATCATTAAAAATGAAAAGTGATAATTTTCTTTATAAGTTGTTGGTAATTAATTATTATCATTACTATTAATCATTTTTGGATAAAATTTTCAGGATTTTATTTGAATTATGTATGCAAATTAATCATGACTCATCTGATTTTGTTTCATTTGTAGTTTAATTCTCTGAGATAATTTCAGAAATATTAGTAAATTCTTCAGTATTAATTCATCTTCAAATTATTTAATTAGCTGAGATTTGTAGAAAAACATTTGTAAAAATATGTGTGGATTTAAAATGCAGCAATATATCTGGATATATAATTTATATTTTGAATATAGTTTTTGATAAATATTTCAATAAATATAAAATTCTGTAAGATGCTTAAATACTGTATAAAATACTATTAAAATTTTATATTAAGAGTATCATCATCATCAGATTTCTTTGAGCTATCTTGTTAATTGATAAATCTCACCATCTCTCTCATTTTAAGATTAGCATATAAATGCTTTGAGATATTATTTGTCTTTTTTCAAACAATTTCCATAATTATGGGGACGCTATTTAAAATAATCATTTTTTAGCTACAATTGTATGGGAGTTATTTTGTGATATTCTTGTAGTCTTGTATAATTCTCTTAGGTATATCTGAAACTTACTTCATAACCTTTCACATTAGATTATGAAAAATAAAATCTGTCTTCATGAATTTTTCTTTTTTTTTTTTTTTTTTTTTCATTTATTTAATTTATTTTTGTTAAGTCTTGAAATTTATCATCCGTAAAAATATAATATAAAATGTTTTAGCAATAAAATCTTCCAACAAGCTGATTAATGGGAATTTAAAAGTTCCTTTAGTAAGAAATAATAAAAAAAAATTTAATTCTAAATATGAATAATATTCTCTATTGTATCTTATGAAAAATATATTTAAACAAAATAAAATAAATTAAAGAGTGTAAGTAAAAAAATAATGAATACTTGGAAAGTTGAATGGAGCCTTGTGTTTTCAATATTTAGTATTAGTCTATTAGTTGTCAATTAGAAGACATTTGCCCTAAGGTATATGTTAAGAAACAAGGTCTCTATTTTCTTCATATTTTACTGGCATTCCAGAAATGTTGTGAATAAGAACTAAATGTTTGGACTTATAATGTGTGCTATCATGAGAAAGTATTTATTTCAAAAGCTCTCTTTAAATTGAGCAGACATGTTATGTCTAGTACAACAATGCTCAATCAAATGAATTTTTGAAGTTCAAACTTTCATTTTCTAAGTTTCAATTTCTATGCATACTACTTTTGCCATTTTTTCTTTAAGCAATATTGTATTTTTTCTCTGATTAAAAAGAAAACAGTTAGGGTATATGCATATCTAACATTTCTGCAGAAATGTTAGATATATCAAAAAAATTATATATAAAAAATGAAATGGTGCAATATTTGTGCATCACAACAAGTTTCAAGCCCATGTTATTCCAAAGCTAGATTGAACAGGTTATTAAAAATGTTAATATTTTCATACCTTAAGAGTATCAACATATGTCCAAAATTAAAGACTATCCATGTCTGCCCTGCTACTTGCATTTGGTGATTCAACATATCATTCAATAATTAAAATATGAACTTTGGTAGTCCAATTTTATGTAAATAAAATAACTAAGAAAATATCATGATCATTGATTTTCTTCCTTGTAGAATGCAGTTTTGCATTGTATTAAAGAACAATGGCTTTTTTACATACAATTTCCAAACATTTTTCATAAAAATTTAGTTTAACTTTAGCGAATTATTCATTGTAAAGATCTGCCTTCACTATTTATATATATATATATGTTCCATACTTCAAATTCATTTCATGATAACAATGCTGGTCGTATGCTCCAAACTGGCACCTGAATGGTTAATTTTATGGTCTTCGGTTCAACAGCTCATGAGTTCAAATCACAGTTCAAGTTTGGATGTTCATAGTGGTTCAGAGTCAACTTTAATTAGGTAGCTCCTGGTCTAAGTAGCCTTTGTGTACAAAAAATTATACTTGATCAACAAACAAATCAATCAGGTCTTTTATATGATTCTTATGAAATGTTTCCAACATTTTGCTATCCAATATCTCTGTTGATCATTATTTACACTCTCTTTGATTTAAATAAATACCTCAAATCATTTCCAGCATGTTTTTCAATTTTTGGTTAGACTATACTTTAGGGTGCACCTTTGATTCTTGCCAAGCTGGGTAACCGACTTATGTTCTGATTGGTTTAGATCCTGTCGAGGCTCTGATTAGTTACCTGTTTGCACAGTAATCGGCGTGAACAGGAATGGCCCCCAAAAAAATCACCAAGTTCGCCAAAAGGCACCCTAAAGTAGTTTTACCCAAATTTTACTTCTCTAACTAAATTAATCTGAATTATTGCATTTTTAAATTTTCATGCTTTGATTCTCTTGCATACATAGTAAATAATTATATATTAAATGCATTAAAAAATATAAAAATTGATTTATTGAAAAAAATTATGATAGAAAACATTTAACTTATTGAAAAAATTTTACTATGAGTTAATAAAAATTATAAAATAAAAAATTTTATGCAGTTAAAGTGTTTCATGGCTAATTCTTAAAATTTATACTCTGAATAAAAACATTAATAAAAGATTGAATTAAATATTAAAAATTGAGTTTAAATTGACAAAAAAATGCATAATTTGTAAAAGTCTATATTCATTTATAAAGAGAGTATTTTTTGAACATGAGTAATTAAAAATTTAAACTGCTTTATAAATATCAAAATATTTTTAACTAAATATGTAGAATGGAACTTTACATTTGTTTTTATTTATTAAGTGTATCAAAAAATTTAAATCCTAGCAAGATAAAACTTTAAGGTAGAATATAAACAAGATAATTATTGAAGAAGAATGTAAGCAAGACTGATCCATAAAATGGCTGAAATAATTCTGATTTTAAAATTTTTATTAAGAATTTGATTTTTATCAGTATGATTGATCTATGTAATAATTTTGTAAATAATCTTTTTGATATTTATTCTAAAAAAAATAAAGGATCGACATTTTAGAGTTTATAATAATTATAAATTGCTATGTCAGTTTCATAAGTGGCATGACAGTTAAAAGGTTAAGCTAAAAAATATATTTGGTTTTACATAAACATTAATGCAGCAAATCAAATGAGGTTTCCTGTCAGTGGCATTTACAACAGGTTTCTTGTCTGACATATTAAGTAATAGAATTTATTTTTGTATGTAATACATTGATGTGAGTTATACTTTAAAGATGTAATATTTAAAATAATGATTTAATTCAAGCTTAAGAATTATTATTTATTTAATAAAACATTTCATTGATACATGATTTTTATGAAATGTATTGTTTTAATTTTTAATCTGTTTTCAGCTGACATCAATCGCAGAAAAGGACAAAGATATGGTTCCTATCGGGAAAACAGCTTCTGAAGTTAGTTTCTTTTGTTTATATTTTGTTATAAATTATATTATTGTTTTCCTTATACTTTTTGTGTCAGCATAAAGACAAAGTGATTTAACATCAAGTAGAATTTATTATATTTTTAGAATCTGCATTTCTTAAATATGAATAAATAATTTTTTTTGTTTTGTTAATATTTTTATAAATAAAAATATTTTGTTTCGCTGTTATATGCTTTCTAAAAGACAAAAAATTCACATACATAATATTTTTTTTACTATCATTTAATATTTCATGTTTTATATAAAAATCAATATTTTATCAAAATTTTTCTATTAATTTCCTGTAAAATGTTAACTTATTTTTCATTTATATTTTATCAAAATTTCTAATCATATTTACAGAGTGTTACATCATGCTGCTCATTTCTTAAAAATAATTCAATATAAATATTTTAAGCATTGTAGGTCAATCTTCAATAAATTTAAAACAATAATATCTGTATAATCATGATTAACCTGAAGTAATAAACATAATACTGTAAGAAGACTGGAATCTGTTGCTAACAAGAGGAATCTCATTGCAAGAGAATGAGAAAATATCATAGCTGGCATCTGTATCTGACAAGATGAATCTTGTTGCATAGTGAGAGAAAGCAAAAATACCGTGAAAAAATAGCATTCTCAAATCTGTGAAGTTTTCAAAAAGTGTAAAATTGGGGATAATTTAATATTATAAACATAAGAAAAATTAAGTGACCAGAGTAAGCTCCAGGAAGACATACAAGGGCAGTTGTATTGTATTAATTTTATAATTTCCAATCTGAAAATTTGTGTTATAATGGCAAAGTATGTTTTGATATAAAAATTCGTATTTTCTTTTCGTGGGACAAAAATTTTTTATGAAATTGGAATATGAACACTACCAGCACATTTTTGACTGAGATTTCAGATAAATAAGTGTCCTTTTATAAGTGGGAAATAATTATTGTTGTCATTAAGTCAAAATTACTTTTTAAATTTGAATTGTTACAAAAGCGTAATACTTGTGTTAAGTCACATTTTATTCAAAAACTAAAAACGATTGATTTTATAAAAAAAAAGTGTTTTACTTAATTATTTTGCAATTTAAATATTCTATTAATGCAGCTTGAAAGCAATAAACTTTCCTTTCCGTTTGAAAGTTCACAAATATTTTATTTGAAACATTCTCTAAATATGCTATTATGTTGAAATAATGTAAGTTTAAAAAGAGATCATTACACTAAAGATTATAAAAAAAAATTACATTTTTATGTTTTAAAATGAATGTTTGTTTTAAGGATATTTTTTTTTAAATTGTGAAAATATTTAACTGTGTAGATTGTTATATTCATTTATAATTTAATATTTATTTTCTGTTTAGAGGTATTGAAAGACCAGGGATCAAATGATAGCCAATTTTCTGGGTATTTGTAATAAATAAATAATTAATTTAATTTTTTTGATACAAAATTCAGTTAGTTAATAACCTTAGCACACTATTTAATTTGTTTGTTTGAGGCTTTTTTCTCTGAGTGTTTATTATTTTAATAATATATTCAATCACATACACTTAGCTTTATTAAATATAGCTGAAAATGTTATATACTAATAAAAACTTGTTTTTAGTATGCAAGAAAAAATAATAATAAAACAAAAAAGTTACAAAAAATTTTATTTCTTAAATTTTAATTCTAAAAATTTAAGATTAAATATTCTATAAAAAAGAAAATATTGCAAAGAATTGCAGTTCTTAAAAGCTTTATATTTGACATTTTGTGTTAACAGTTCTGTATATATTCATTAACTCTAAATGTTTAGGCAACATATCAGATTATGATTAACAAATAAGTTAGCCATAAATTTTCTTCTTGTTGGTTTCAAATTTACTTATAATAAGAAAAACCTTCAGCTTTCATGCAAAATATTTTCTGACAGATTTTTTTCTATTGTTTTGAAATTTGAGCTATATAGTAAATATATTTTATTTATATTTTCTTTTGTTAAATTGATATAATTGTTCTGTTTCCAGTTTTGTTAGTTTTATAATGTATTTATGATTATTAAAATTTATTTGTTAATCCTTTTTTCATCTTAAAAATTATAACATTAATTTTTTTTATCCAGCATTTTGATGAAGAAGATGAGGATGAGGAGGATGATGATAATGATGATGATGAAAGTGAAAGTAATGAAGATGATGAAGAAGAACTTGAAGCAGATATGAATTATGATCAAGATACTGAAGTAATTTCTTATAATTATTGAAGTTACAATAAAAGTTGGCAGGTTGATTTAAAAACCTAAGATATTTGCATCAATTATTATTTATAAATTATTTTAATACATTTCTAAAATTTAAATATCAAAAAATTGTCCTCTCTATTAAGTATTAAGTGAATATTTAAAGAGCTGCTTGCTTTCCTTAATTAGGAACAACATAACTATTAATTTGAACAACTTAAAAACAATTTTCTGTGAAACAGAATATTTACAAATATAAATGTGTCACCTCAAATATTTATGTGGACAAATAATTATAAACAATTTTAGGCTACACATTTTTATTATTTTTCATTAAAAAGCATGATATTATTTATACTTTATGAATTTAAATTTACTATACCTCAATTTAACTTCAATTGATTACAATTAACTAAACTTAAAATAATAAAATCTCATTATGAAAAACAAACATTCATATATTTGTAACAATGGTTAAGGTAAATAGAATACTGCTTTTTAAATTGTTTGACACATATTTAAAATATAAATATTTCGCATTTCAAGCCACCTGAACTAGAATTATGAAAGAAGTAATATAATGAATATAGTTTGATAGTAATTTTTTTTAATATTATTATTTTTTTAAGTGATTCATGTTACTCCAGTTAAATTTCTTAACTTTTCCTGAAATTTTAACATATTACAAAGAAATTTATAATAAAAACCATACAATTTAATTTTTCTTTAAAGGAACAAAGCAAATTAATAATAAAATAACTCTCAAAAAAAAAAATCTCAGCTATCTGGTTTAGTATTTGATACATTTGTTTTTCTAATTACTTTTTACTTGAAAATTTATTTTTCTGTGGCAGCAAAAACATAGATATTTTCTTTAATTGAAAAGAATTGTTTTTATACCCAGTTGCAACTTGATTATAGATGATAGTTGAAATTTTCATAATTATATATTCTATGTATCTTAAAGGTATTAGATGCCTTTATAGTAGATGCTAAATCAAAACATAAAATTTCTTAGTTTAGAAGTGTCGGAATTGCTCATTTCTGAATTTTTTATTGAAAGTTTACTGCCTACTATAATGATAGTAACTTTTTCTTTGTCAAGAAATATAGTTACTTTATTACAGTTACTTGGCATACAAGACAGAACTTTGTCTATTTGAAAATGGTCAAAAGAGAAATTGAAGTCAGCAACTTATGAAAGTAAATGCTTCCCTCTACTAAAAATAAAGAAAAACCTCAGTTGACAATCTTTTACATATATATATGATCATTGGCTTAAAAAATTTCATTATTAATAGAATATAACTAAGTAGATGTAAATGTTCCTTGATTTGTTAAGATGCAACCCCCAAACATTTCTCATGAAAAATGCTAATAAGTAATACAAAACATTGTTCATTCAAGCTACTATAAACATAATTCAATAAGTTTTAAGATAATCCATTAAAATTTTTTGACATCGCATATATTAAATTTTTTTTTTTTTTTTTTTTTTTTTTTTGTTCATTTCCTCTTTTTTCATTTTTTAACAATATTAAAGAATTCACACTTCCTTATTTGTGAAAGAAAAGATTTGCATTTTTCCCTAATTTTTTGTTACATCCTTTTTTTTTTGATGAAAATGAAAACAATTCTACTAGATCCATTATTCCTGTGTTTTGCTAAATTGTCTCATTATATTATTCTCAGCTTTTTTTTTTTTTTTTTTTTTTTTTGCACGTGGAAACAAAATCTAATAGTCACAATTATGAAGGTTGAAGGCAATAAAAAAAATTCATTTATGATTTAATAATATTTTACACTTGAATTTCATCTGGATCCTATTCCAAATTGTTATGCATTGTTTTTGTTCTCTTCAATAACATTCTTGTGCTTGAGTAGAATTGTAAAAATAAACAAAATAAAACATAAGTTTTTTAAATAATAAATGCTTTTAAATTTTCTAGTTTTTTTTTTTTTTTCTTCCATTTGTTTATAAGCATTAATAGTGTCAAAAAAATTAAGTAATAGAATTGTTTTATTTTATAAAATTTTCTTTAAAAATTCAAGAAGCACTTTAAAACATTTAAAAAGTATAAAAAAATATAACTCTTAAAAAAAGACAAAAAGATAGATTTTTTAAATTTATACACACCCAAATTAAAAATTTTATAAGAAATTTATTGTTAAGACTAAATAATCTATAAATAGTTAAGTTTATTTATGGGCTCCCAATATTTAATCTTCTATAATAGTTATTCTCTCTATAAATAAATTTATTACATATGTATATTTTCCAATCTGGTGCATTTAAATTATCATTTATTTCTTCCACCAGCACCCATTATGTAACTCAACTAAGATATAAACATTAAATAAAATATATAATGTCAATATTGTTCTGATGATACAAATTTCAAATCATAAATATTGCACTAATGTGAAAATGTTATTAAATAAAAATACAATGATAAATTACCATAAAAGTTTACTTTTCAACATTATCTACAATATGCAAAAAACAATGTAATTGTAAAAGCTATATAGCGATCTAAGTTTATTACATTGTTGTAACATAGGCTCATAACCTTTTCAAATCATCTTTGATATAATAATATAAATTGAAATTCTAGCTTTTATGTTATTTAATATTTTTATGTTAAAACTTTCTTAAGCATTTGGGCTGAAATCAAAATTTAATTTCTATAACAAATTGTAAAAAATTAATGCAGATATTAATGAAACAGTGATTTGTTTCACTAACAATTTTTGTTAGTTAAAAAGTAAGAAAATTGTAGGGTGACTTAATTGTTACTGAATTTTTTAATTACATCTTATGGCAAAGTTAAATAATTTGTAAAGACGTGTTGAAAAAGACTAAACAGAAGTCTTGCAATATTTTTGTAGTTTTTCAAACTTTTAAATCAAAATTTTTCCACCAAAATGTCAAAACTATTACTTAATATTATTTACTTTATAAATCAAATATAAATTTTCTCTAAACATTTTATTAATATCTTAGTTACGAAAATTTTTGGAAGCTTTATACAATAAAATATGTAAGTTTAATTTGGAAAAATTATTTAATGACGTGCAAAATCAATGTAAGGCAAATCACCTTACAGGACTGCAAATTGATGGATTCTACTTAAAAAAATTTAATATATAAATAAAATAAACAAAGGTTTCCCTTTATCTGAAATGTTATTAAGAATAGAGTAATAAAAATACCAAATTGCTGCATGAAATATGAAAATTAGAAATATTTATCTTTAAATCCTAAAAATTCAATAAATTATCTGATATTTTTTAGTTGTTACATCAAAATCTCATCTTTATAATGATTTTTTCTGGTTATATTAAATACTTATTTTATCACAAAATGGATTAAAAAGCACTTCATGATATTACATTATTTGATCATAAAATAATACAATCGATAGCTATTGTATTTTTTTCTAAATTAAAATATTTGTTTCATCTTGATTATGGAAACGATGCATTTTGGTACATATTAAAAAATATTAATTGTTCCTAATAGCCTTTGCAATGTATTGGTTTTTATCTAGGAAATAATTCTACTTCAAAAATGAACTTAGATTAATTTCATTAAAGATGTTAATTTGTAGATATATTACACTTTGGTGATTAAGCTACATATTTAGTAAACTGTAGGATTTTTGCCATTCAAGAACATTGAATAGATTTTTCATTATTAAACAATAATCAAAACTGAATATAATCAGGTATACAAATTTTAATGAATTAGAATCATGCAAGTTATTCATAAATTAGGTGGAAGATAGATTAATATAACTGCTTCAAAATCAATAATATAAAATATTCTAGTTTGTAAGTTTTCTTAAAATGTTTGAAATCTATTTTAAAGGGAAAGTCCTCAGATGTATCTCTAACAAATGTTTCTCTTTAATCTAATCACTTTGTATAGCATTTGGATATTATATACTGTATAAACATAGAACCTTCAGAGACAGTTATTTATTTATTTTATTCTATTTAAAATTATACATGACCTAATGAAAGAAGCAAAAACTCTTTTCACTTCAGAGTAAATTTATTTGCTGTCACTTCTAGATTTAAGAGCAAATTTATTAATTGGTATTGAATTTTATATTTGCAAAAGAGTTTCTGTTTTATAAAAAAAGAAAGAAAAACATTTATGGTATTTAGTTATTAATGTGATAGCAAATTATTGCTGATGTAAAGTACTTTATGATTTAAACTAAATTTTTATATAGAATTATTGTATATTGTCAAATGATAAAAAAGGTCCAAACATAACTGTTTAATTTATATTTATGTATGATTACTATCGGTATATTTTATCTATTATGTAACATTTTTATGTTTACCATTACATGTTAAAATTACTGAATTATATATAGATATTAATGAAAGTTTCATTTGTAGATGTTTCACTGAAGAACTGGAGAAATTCTGAACCACTTCATATTATTTTTCACATTGAAAATTCCGGTGTTTTATTTATATTTGCTTACTTACATGAATTTGTCAAATGCCATTTTACATGTATTGTTTATTGACTGATGATGGATGAAGAAATAAATACATCAAACTATAATGCCTACAATATTTTAAGAAAAATTAATTAAAATATAATATTTTCCTTGCATGTCCAGGTTTCTAGGGATTTCATAGTTTTTTTCCATAATTCTTCCTGTAGATAAGTATCATTAGACACTTTACTTGATGGCAAAGCTGTACTATCTTCAAGATACTTTCCTCCTATACCTTCCATATCTTGACTTAAAGCAGCATATGTAGCTGTATCTGCTCCTTCTTTGGCTGTCTAAGATGAAAAACTAAATATAATTACTACTCATTTGAATATATTTTTAACATCAAAGAAATATTTAATTTAATACAAGTTAGTTGTTTCATAAATATATTTTTAGATAAAATTAATAAATTATAAGAAATAAATCACCTATTTGTTAATAATTTTAAATTTATTACCTTAAAAAATATTGATCCCATATTGGGAAACAACAAAGCTGATGTCATCAATTCAGTGTTTACAACTCCAGGATGTATGCAATTCACATTGACATTTAAACTCTTTGAATTCAGTTTTCTTTCTAATGAATATGTGAACAATACTTGGGCTAATTTTGATTGGATGTATGCTTTATATTTTGAATAATATTCCCTGTAGACATAAAATATAAAATCATATCAATTGAAAAATGTATGCTAAAAGTCTATATTGCACTTTATTTTTCTTACTAAATTCATCTATCAATTTAAATACTGTTAATATTAAAAATGATAATTATACTTCTAATACATCATATGAACAGCTGCTATAAAAGCTTACCAATTAAAAACTTAAAAAATAATATTGCTTGTAAAAATTAAAAATATATGCTAAAATAAAATCTTTGTGTTACAAAACAATGTATGAATTGCAAAATTGGGAATTTGACCTTAATTTATAAATTAAATAAAATATAAAGCAAACCTATCTAAATGATAAATGCTAAAGTATGTTGAAAAGTTATCTGTTGTAGCAATTTACACATACAATTTTATAGAAAAATTAGTAAATTAACAGTCAAACAATTAAAAGTTATATAAGTTGCATGCTTGAAATAAATACTAAAATATATTTGATTTATTCAATATTTGCTTAACTATTCATAATTCTATTATTTACATGCACTTGGACACACACATGATATATCTTATGTCAAAAAATTTAAGCGTCATTATTTTTATTTGTCTATCTACTATTATGTGAATTAAGATCATTTCCTATGAAAAATTTCATTGATTAAATACATGAATTACTTAATTTTTTTTTACACTAAATTAAGGACCATAATTTTGCATTTTTGGAAGTAAACCATTCATATTAAATTGGGTAATTTCTTTATTGTTTTTTAAACTTAAAGTATAAAAAATATATTACTGAAATTATATATTATGAGTTTTATATATGAAAAGTATTATATATAATTAATTCTTAGTCAAAAAAAATTAGTTTTAATTTTATTAAAATTCATAAAGCAATGTTGAGAAAAGTCAATTTTAATTATTTGTTTACAATAGCAGCTAATGACGTAACTAACTATCAATAAAATTTATTTCTGAATATAAAATCAATGTATCTGTGTTTCAGAATCTAATTATATAATAAAAGATATATTTAACAGTATATTAAGTTACCAATTTTGGAAATTGATTACATCCTTATTCCCAAGGTAATGAATACAAGAAGTAGAATTGACTATCCTTGTATGCCTATTACTTGTGCCTGACTTAATAAGAAGTGGCAGTAATAATATTGTTAAAAGACAATGAGATAAATAGTTTACTGCAAAATGCTTTTCATATCCATCTTCTGTACTTTCTTCTTTTACGAACATGATACCAGCTATAATAAATAAGTAAATAATTTTAAAGTGTTTATTTAGCAGAGAGGTGTAATAAGAATATATAATTATCATTAGGTGTTTTCATACATTTACCAAATATTATTTCCACTGAATACAAAGAAAAATATCTAGTCAATTTCAAGGAACTTTTCGAAACTTTTTTTGTAATAATTTTATTTATTATAACTAGCTCAATACTAAATTTTTGGTATTGATTTTTTTTCTTGCATTTCTTCTCATAATTCATAAACATTTTCAAAATCTTTCTATATACAGAACTGTCAGAGTTGATTTTTCATTTTAATTTATTGATAAAAATAAAAAATGTTACAAATTCTATATTAAAAATAAAATTGAATTTCTGAGCAATTGTCTATTTATGATAAACAGTGATATTGATTTTACTCTGAAATGGCTGTGCATATAATCAATGAATGTTATGTATGACATTTATATAATATTAAGAACTATATTATAGTTACTCAAATAGATTAATTCAAATTTTTATTTATATGATAACATATTCTTCACAAATCTAAAAGGTCAGTATACAAATTGAAAAAATAAGTGAAAATGCTGATTTTGATTTATGAAATAAAATTGTATAAGAATATAATAAGCTGACTAATATCTAAATCAAATTTAACATTTAATTTTGTGAAATTTATTTATATATAATTTTATGAATAAATAAATGCACTTGTTATAAATAGCAATCTGGTTAAATGTTGAGTAAAATATTTATGAACTTGAGAAAAAAATTAAACTTTTGATTAATTGTTTTCACAAATACAACTGGTTAAGTGCTTGCACAAGTGAACAAATTTTGTTCATTCATGCAAGTATGTAAACATCAAACAATAAGTATAAAATAAAATATCTGAAGTGCAAGTCGCATTATAAATTTAAAAAAAATATCCAATTAAAAACTGTTTCAATTTTCAACATGAGCCACATTTATCTACTATTCATCTTTTATTCAATAACTTTTGTTTAGTTATTATACCCATTAATCTAAATTCTTTGTGTGCATTTTTTTTTAAAAATGATATTTATAAGATACTTTGCTTTTGTCTGTTATTTTCATTTCAAATAATTTGCTGAATATAGTTTTAATTGTATAAGCATTATGATCTTAAATCCAGCTCTTAATGTTCTGGTTTAAGTTCATATCATATCCATAACTAATGTATGATAAAATACTAGTTTTTTAGATACCTTGTGCATTATTTCTTTTACTAATTTTTAATTGTTCTTAAATAAAATTTTATTTACCATTATTTATTAAAAGATGTAAAGATTTCTTGTTGGACAAATATTTTTCTGCAAATTCTTTCACTGACTTCAATGAAGCTAAATCCAAATGCCACACTTCCACTGAAAAGAAAAAGAACTTTAAAAATTAAAAAAAGAAAATAAGAGTAATTTATTTTAAATAAAAATATTAGTTTTGTGTAAAATTCAGAGAAAATTATTCTTCAAGTTTTGATAATATTTACCCTCACATCCAGGATATTCTTTTTGCAATGATTGCTGCAGTTCATTTCTTTTTTCTTCTGATGATGATGATCCTAAAAATAATTTAATGGATTACTGTGAAGTATTAAAATAATGATATAATAAAAAATTAATTAAATTTACTTTATTTTGTGTTAATACATCGTTTACTAATTGGTTTTTAACAAACAATGTTTAAAATTGAAAATTTCAAAATACTGTAAACTTTCGAGTGAACAATGAAACATTTTTAATTGATGTTAAATCTCCTTAAAACTCTCAGCATTTTTAAATTTTATAGTAAAATTAATTTCTTTTTTTAATTAAACTGGAAGATACAAATTTAATGCTATTCTGTTAATGTTTTTATGAACATTCAATAATGGGAATTCTAGCTTGAAAGTAATTAACTTCAGATTTAATTAATTGATTATTTTTCATTCGAAAAACTTTTTTTATCAGATTAATTTTTTAATGATAATAGAAACTATTTTAGCATTATACAGTATAACACAAAAATTTAATATTCTAGATATTTTATTCATTTATAAGAATTTAATTTGGAATCTATTATCTATAGCAAAATTACCAATAACAATGCTAAAACCACAATTAATTAAATTATGCACTATTTCAAGTCCTATTCCTCTGCTTCCTCCTGTAACAACTGCCAATCGTCCATCATATTTAGGTAAATCTATAATGTAAGGAAGAAAGTTATTAATATGATAACAAGAAACAGTCTAGTCAATATCATATATTAAATTTTTTAGATATTTTAAGTGCTTTTATTAAAATTCCATGTAATTAAATAAAAAATAATGAAATGACCGAAACAAATGTAGAGATATCTCAAAAAGGAAAACATTTTTAAACAGTGCATTCGAAAGTTTATTTTAAATGGGTTTATCCTTATTATTTGACTTTCAAATATAATTTTAACAAAATAATTGATATTATTAATATAAGAGAAATTTGATTTTCCATTGCACTTTGAACTTTCTGCAATTCACCTTGTTGAATTTACAGCCAAATAGTTATCGCTGTTTTCTTTTCACCATTTCGTAGGTTCGATCATCACCTCAGGTTTGAAACCCATTTTAAGCTGCATATTCTCAAGTGTGTAAAAAAAGTGAAGTTACAAGTTAATAAAGGTTATATGACAGCCTTCAATCATTAAAATGGTATTCATTTGCAACTTCGAAGATTGAGCTTGATGGTATGGGTGTCAAAAAAAGGTATTGTGCTAATGGACCCTTAATAAGAAGTCCTTAAAGCGATTTAAAATCGAATGCTGAGACTAGCCAATACTTTAAGGAATGTTCTGAATCATCATTTAGATTTGTCTGTTTTAGAACGCTCTAAGCCTGAAACAGAAATTTAGATGTTTCTAAAACGTTTTCGAATGTTCCATTATCTTGTTATAATCGCTCAGAAGCTTCTTGTTAAAATCGGGAAAGTAAAGCATCATTTATCGTGAGCAAAGATTGGAAGGTGACGACATCTGCCCTCTAAGTTAGGGATGTATTTTAAATGAAATATGTGGATTAAAATTATGAATAAACTTAATGTAAGCAAAAGAGTAAATTAACATGTAAAAGAAAAAAATAGGAAAAACAAAATGAGTATCAGATAAAAAATGAGTTATTCGTTAGCTTCTCAAAGGAAAAGAATAAAAGACTGGGAGAGAAATCAGATGAATAAAAACAAAAATTAGAGAATCAAATAACACAGTCGGTACCCTGGGATACAGCTGAAGAAACAAGATTACGAAATAGACTAATAAAAAAGGTCAAAACTATATTTAATGATATCTAATGTGATTCAAGCCGATAAAAAATAATCGGAGAACTTAGTCATAGATTCAAAGCACTTCAAGTCGATGAAATAGTTCTAAAAGTGGATAGAATAAGTATTTCTACGCATAGAAAGATCTCTCTATTTTGTTGGACTTCAATATGTTTTAATTTTTATAAGGGAAACCACATCATTTCAATTTGAAACAAGTAATCTCAGATACAGGCGCAAAAAGAAAAAATGATGAAAATATTTTAACTGGATATTAAAAAAAAATTAAACTGAAAAATAATAAGTAACTAGTAATCATTAAATAGTAAAGAAATGTTACAGGGAACCTTTGATAAAAAATGTAAAACACAAAATATATTCAAAAAATTTAAAAATGGTATTTCATAGAATTTATTTTAAAAATGCAGTTCTAGCTTATACAATTTAATTAATTGACAATTTATGCTTCTTGATGAACAGGATTCCTCTTAAAAAAAAAAAAAAGACCTATCCAACAAAACCGAAGCTGTGCATTTCTTGCGTAATTTTATTGTTTAAAATTTTTTTCAAAACTGTGGAGTATACCCAACATCTTTCTGGTTATCGATTACACAATCTAATAGTTGGCAGTTGTTATAAGGCTTCTTAAATTATTTACATTTCGGGAGAACTTTTCACAGGTGGCCGTACTTTTGTCTCGAGGTATGGAGACCTAGAAAACTCTCAAACACCTATCCAATTAGATGTTCATAAAGCAGGTAGAAACGCAACAGCTGTCTTTCACTTATCTTCAACGGTGACTGTGTTCGAATCGGGTATCTAATCGTCCTAAAGGAGAGTTTAATTTATAGCCCAAGTTCCCTTACAGATCATAGACATCCCAAAATAATTTTGATATATTTATGTATATGTCCTTATTTACTAAAAATATTTCTGTCTCACTTTAAGTAACATCGAACTCTGCAAAAGCTAGCTAATACCGACTTTGCCTATAAAATATAATTTAAATTCATTATTTAACACTTAATGCACTGTTGGAGTGGCTTGTTGCTATGTGGTCCTTCTTTATACACTAGAGGTAATTCTTGTAGAACCTTCTATTTAAATTAGACTCCGAACTAATATAAGTAATCAAGTCAGAAGTGAACCCACGAACTGCTAATAATCAATATAAGAAAAGTACAATTCAAGTGTTACTTTTCCTATCATTATAAAACATAAAATTTCTTCTAATACAAGTGAGTTAACTCATTTATAGAATACAAGCAGTAAAAATAAGTTTTAAGCGTTCTTATTCTGTCGATTATATCAAAATATGTATTACTTAAATAAAAGACACGTTTACATCTCCACTAAATTATGCTGATATTTAGATCAAGTTTAATTTGCTTTTAAATTTCAGGAGAAAAAAAAAAAAAAAACAGAGAAGTATGAATTTTTGTTAAATTATCGGTTATCCAATAGACTAGTTGACTCAAAGTGTAGTTCAAACATTATGAATTGGAAATAAATATTTTGAATTTTTTTAATTGTAAAAATGTAAGTTATTCAGTTTTAAAAAATAACTTAAAAAATACTTTTGATTAATTTCAGAGGCTATGCTTTGAGATATTTATATAATTTATGGTTTGTTTCATTTATACATTTTTTAAGCATACAGATTTTTTCAGAACTTAATGTTAAAATTTTGCTTTACTGGTTTCAAAGATCATATCATAATTATTTTTATAATTTAAAAATTATAATAATTATATTTTATTAAAAATTTTTTTAAATTTTCACTTAAAATAATCATAATTCATTATAACTTTCGTTTATTCTGACGAGTAATCATTTTTAGATGCTCGCTTAAAAATTTTATTTCGTTGAAACATCGAGCGTCTGAAAAAAAGAAAATTTAAAAAATAATTTTATATTATGAATAGCTAATGCATATAATATAAACACCACAAATAGTAATAGCATGGTTTATAAATAATTTACGATTCTGACAAAATAACGAATCGTACTCATTTCAAAGCATACATACAAGAACTTCATAGAAAATCAAGAGAAATGAATCATTATCATCTTATACTGATTAATAAAATTATTGCTTAAAAATGAATGAAAAATTTATATTTCAATATTTTCTATGTAGCAAAATTTATATTTATTTCATTTTTTACCTTGTAATTGCAGTTTCTTTACTTTGCCAAATTTTCTTCTGTATAGTTCCCAAATAACATATTTTGCAGCTATATAGTAAGCAGAAACTGCCCAAAACACATGTTGCAGGAAATACTTCACTTCCTGAAACATCTCTGCACAGTCGAAACGTGTAAAGAAGAAACTCAAGTTCGAGGTCATTCGTTCGCTGGAGCTAGTCGAGAAAGAAACAAATTATGTTGAGGTTAGTTCAAGAACAGGTTTCTCGTGTCCGTTATGTATCGGGATTTTTGTTTACCTATTTATGTTACTTAAAAAAAATAAAAACAGAGCATTTTATTTGAACTTTGAGAGGCGTATATAATAAAATAGCGCTTGTTTTTTTCAACTACAGATTATCATTAAATTTATTATCACGCTTAATAACATTTGTTTTATCAATTGCAATTCGTATTACGTCTTTAACTAGCTGGTGGTTATTTTTCACATCTTTATTGAATACATATGCCTTCACAATAATTTCAACAGTTATTTTGTATTTTTCAACAGTTAACAGTTATTTGTAAAAACTGTATAAAAAAAAGTTAAACTTATTTAAAAAAATTTTGAAAGTAAATTAATATTAATGGACGCATCTTTAAAATTTTTATCATGAAATAGTTTAATTTTAGAGAGTCAAGTATTCAAAGAATAAAATATTTTATATGTATTTGAAGAATGCTTAATGAGTTGTATTTAATAAATTAAATTATGAAACATATTTTTTGTTCGCAGAGAATAACAACTACATTTTCTATTATTTTTCGAATTTTCGTTTACGAGTTTCTAATTAATTTAGCGTATGAATGTCTAATTAATGTTAATTAATATATTTCTAATTAAGTTAATGTATGGATGATATGCTTTATTGGTAATTCAAACTTCTCTGTTTAAAAACATTTTAAACATTTGTGACAAAGATTTTATATTTTTATTTATTTATTTTTGCTTGAACTGTATTTTGTACATTTAACTATTTTAATTAAGTAAATACCAAACTAAAGAAATTTTATAAATATTTTATTTTTTCTATTAAAAAAATCAATATTTATTGACGTTAACATATTTTTCAAATGAGCATATCATTGCTTAATTTCTCAATAAGAGATCTAAAATAAATGTTTATGGAATTCGGCTGAAATTAAAGTTATTTCATCAGTTTTCTCATTAATTAGTTTATTTTTTTGAGAGAATATAAAAACATATTCGGATTTTTCACAATTTCTTGAGTGAATATAAAAATATTATATTTTTGAGAGAATATTGGTTGACTTAACATGATCTAGTACTAGTACCGCGTTCTTCAGAGTGGGAATTCTAGGTTAGATCCTTTAAACAAAAAGATAAGTATTGTATAGCTATTACCATATGTAGATCTGTCGGTGTGAATGTTTGGAATTACATTTCAAGATTTCTCCCATATGATATAAAGCAGGGGTGGCCAAATTTTTGGGATCAGGGTCTACTCCACATTTAAAAAATTGAAGGCGGTCTACCAATGGCCGAGCTAAATTAACGTACATATTTATTTTCGGTAACAAGAAAATATGGTAAATTATGTGTTTTTTGTTGCCCTATTGAGAATGTGGGGCAACTAAATGATAATTGAAAAGGGAAAACTGAAACTAATTTTTATCCGACTGAAACCACTCTTTCCAGCAAATCACATTTTCAAGAGATAGAAATGTCTAATAAGATTTTTCATTTTTTATCATGGATAGAAATCCTGTAGTTTGTTAATTACGAAAGTAGTTAGTGTGGTAACAATATTTCAACCATGAACGACTACGTTACCTGCTCAAGACTAATGACAATCAAGTCTTGAAATCCGTCAGGAATATAGCTTATTTGTTCTTGTTCCTGCGAAGAATCCGATTTATATACAATCAAATTTTTTATTATATCAAGTATTATATAATCTATTAATAGTATGATGAATGCGTAAAAGAATTTTGTTTTATTATTAGTATGATACTTTTTAAGGATTTCACTATAGACAAATATAATTCTTTTTTTTCCCCGTCTAATAGCAGATTCGAATGAATCTGGTCAAAATTTAATACTTCAGTTAATTGATAACAATATTAAATGAAAGAGCTTCAGTAAATTTTTCTAATTAAAACATTTTTTTTATGTATTTAACAATTTTTATAAGCAACAAACTAAATGGGGAAACATTTTTAAATTAAAGATGAATATAGATATTCTGTACTATACTTTTCAACTTTATCGTTTCGCATCATATCAATTGCTAAAAATCTAATGAGCAGTTATTACTATTTTCTGGTAAGAGCCTTCGACAAGAAATAAATTTGAAATAAGAGAGTTCTTCATTTATCAGAGCTTTAAATTATATTTTATGCAAAAATATGATTCTTTTGAGAACTTGATGCAAACCATTGTCTTTCATTTATTTTTTGTATTACTATTTAGTTTATTATCTATTTAGTTTTTGTATTCATCAAAAGAAATTAAGTTAAAAATTATATAAATATAATTATAAAATTATAAAAATTATAAAGGTTAAAAATTATAAAATTATAAAAATTATAAAAGGATGAACACAAATAACATTCTATCACACTGGGAAAAACAAAATTCTAATTGTTAAAGGGAAAAAAAAAAAAAAACGGAATTCTTTTATTTGGAGGGAAAAACGTGTTTGAGCAATAAAAAAAATTATCTCGATTATATCGTTTGCAAAGTATAATATATTTGAACATAAATTCAGACGAGATTTTAAGCTTGTGGAAAATAAATTTTAGAATTTATTTTGGTAAAAGTTTTTCAATAAAAATATTACTGAAATATAACTATAAAATATACGATTTTTTAATTTGAATACTTTACAAATATTTATACTAAATACATTAAAATTTTTTTCTTAGTAATGCTGTTTTATTTCTTATTTATTTTTTTTAACTGTTGACCAGATTAACAATTCAAACAAGATATTTTTATTTTTTCTGCGTTTAAAAAATACTTATATAAAATAGGCATAAAAGTTTATTCTATAAGTGCTGCATCAGATGAAGTTGCCGGTAAGTGTGTAGTATAAATACTGCAATGTATTTATTTTTTTCTGTTATATTTCAACGAATACTTATTTAAATAAATGATAAGAAAATTGAAAATATTCTATTCTAAATATGTATGATTATTGTGTATGCAGAATTCGTTTTCTAAGAAAATTCTTTGAGTAGAAATATAAAATATAAAAAAAATATTTATTCTATAGAAAATGTGCAACACTGCATGTCATTAAATAGTTTTCATAAAAACATATTATAACTGAAATAAAAACATTTAAAAAACTGATATAATAATATTTGGTTTTTGATAAAAAGTAAAAGGTATTTCCACGATTAAATATTAATATAATGTTCATTGATTGTTAAATGAATTATAAATTAAAAATGTTCTAAAATACTCAATATATATAACCCAATAAAGCATAAAAAGCAAATTTATATATTAACATTAGCATAATTAAATAAAAACGATCAATTATGAATAATTATGAGATGGTATTTATGATCGCAACACTATAAGTTCGGGTTTCATTTAGTTGACCATTCTATTCCTTGGGAATCAATAAAATTAGTTATTAAACATATTTAAGGACTGAATCATTAGGGCTATTATAGATCGACCATTAGGTGATTTGGAGCATATTCTTTGGGTTCACTAAACTTGCTATACAGAACCTCAGCTTAGCAAGTTTAGTGAACGCAAAAGGCAGAAATCCATAGAGAAATATCGTGTTGTGAATGCGGTTTATCGATTTAATGTGATCTGAAAATATAATTGTAGGAAGAAACGAATGACAAATAATATACTGATGATACAATAAAATTTTAGTATTTTTCTGTTTACTTTTATAACAATATTATTATATTATAATGTATATTTTATATAAATTAAAAAATTGCTTGTAAAATTATATAATAGCTTGTTGTAATTGTTTTAGCTAAACATGCTTATATGTACACACTGAAGTGCGCAATAGCGTTAGGAAACTTTAGATAATTTTATTTATAAGTTGTAATTGCTATATAAAGAAAGGTTTAATGAAAGCATTATTTAAAATGCATTTTAGCAATGAATTTGAATTTGTATGTCTTTGATTTGCCCCGCAAAAGTTTTGTATTGAAATATAAAAAATATCGTTATAATTATATCAACAAAATCATTGGACATTGAAAAGTATCCTCTATGAATTAGAAACTAGTGTCAAATTTTAATAACTTAGTAAATATTTATGTATTTTGTATTCATTTTATCTTTTAAGCATCGAAACTATTCTCTCTAAAAGATAAATATTTCGCTACATTTTCACATTAATATGCAGTAGCTTTATGTGTTACTAAATGGGGTGCATGTGAATAACAAAAATTACATTTTTTTAATGTTGTAAATACGGGAAATGAATTTAAAAATTTTTTGGAAAATAATTAAAGATAATCTAATTGAATATATAAAAAACATCACTATAAATAATTGTTGATATTTACAGTGAAAAATGTACTAAACTGTTTCGTGCTTACGTGAAAGAAGGGAAACAAATATAAAATTTTAAAAGTCTTGGATCTTATGAAAAATATATTCTGATTGCAGTTATATGTTAGTTTCATTCCGATGGTATAAGAAGAAAATAATAAATAAAAATTTAATATTTAGGAAAAAATGGTAAACTTCATCTTGAGAGAAAGAAAGAATTCATTTAAATAGTTAATAACAGTGATATAATAATCCGCATGTAAAATCATCCTACTTTCAACATCAGATGATAAAATATATGTTTTTTTATTAATGATACGATGAACAATTCGCTTTAACGGAACCAAAGCAGTAATGATAAAAGAATGAAATTGATAAAAAAAAAAAAAAAAAATGAGTAAATAAACTAGGGAATCTATCTAGACATAATAGTTCCACAATTGATAACTTACTATTCATATGCTTTTATAAGAAAAATTCAAGTTCTTAAAATTGTAATTCTCAAATTTTAACAATTTATATTGAATCTATCAACGTTGGATTGAATAGGAATTATATTAAGAATAGTTTAAATGTATATTGTATTTTTAATTAATTAATCATCTATTTTGTTTTTGTATTTTTCAAAATTACGTGTGGGACTTAAGTTGCATGACTCAGGTATAAATCTGTAATTTGTTTTTATTACATTTGTGAGTTAGATATACATCAGAATTTCTCTAAAAACTAAATTGAGAGTAGTAGATGCCAATTGTTATGACATTTTTATTGTTTCCTCATCACTTACATATTTTGAATTCAGAATAGATGATCTATACAGATTACCTTTTCTTCTAGATACTTTCAATTATTCCTTCATTTATATTTAATTGGAATTTGCACAACAACACCGATAATTTTTATATGTTTTACTGCCATTTGTCTTCATTAGATTTACATATTAATATTTTTATTTTCTAATTCGAAAATGAAGGAAAAGGAATTATTTTCACAAAGACACTTTTTTAGAAACCAAAAATCAATATTATCATATATTCTTAATTTTAAAATTAATACGCAATAATTATTCAAGGAAAAAAAGTACCGAGATAAGTATTAGAAATATTTTTAATTTATTTAAATGCAAAAATACAAAGAAAATTTAAGTAGATTTCCGGATAAGAGAAAGAAAACTATTTCAGATTATTCTGATTTACCTGAATAAACGATAGCAATACAAGACACATTGCAAAAACTTTCATTCTAAATTGCTAAAATGCTTATTAACTGCAATGGATTTTTAGAAATAAGCGTCATTCTTATAACGTATTTTTATTTTTAATAACATATTTATATCTCATTACACTTTATATTTTATTATCTCCTTCATAAAATTATTCATATGAACTTTGCACGATTTATATACGCAGCTCAAACCAAATAAAAAATATTGTAAGTCTTATAAAATAACGGCCTTTTTTTTGTATAAAATGAAAGAGAATCATAAATGCAAATTTTTCTCATTTTTAAACTTTGCAGTATGCAAATTTTTGGTTTGACTTCGAAGACGACGAATGATGATGGTTTTTAACTTAATGTAAGAAAAGTCGAAAAAAAGATCGACATTCAATAAGCGCGTTGCTTCGATGAGTTCGATATCTCAATGAAGTCATTTAACCGAATCAAAAGCTTTAAGAGTCGTTGACCGGTTAGAAGGAGGGCCAAACACATTTCGAAATATCGGAAGCCGTTGAAGTTTCACAAAGTGTAAATTTCTTGATCTGGAATCGCTTTTTGGCGACTGGAAATGCAGGCCGAAGATCAGGGCAACGCCGTAGATGTGCAATAAAGCCCAATGAAGACCTTTATTTAACGCTGATTGTTTCGAGGCACCGATATATGAATACCACTCTTCCTTATCAATGCCTTCTCTCAACTACTGGTATCAAAGTTTCGACACAAACTGTCCGAAACTGCCTTCCCACTGTACAGTTGTAGGCACCCCCGACCAATGATGTGACATAATAACAACCGTGTTATGGTTCCAGTAAGAAGAAAAAGAAATGCTTACCAGCAAATGTGGGAATCTATAGAAACATGATCGTTGTGTATTATCATTTCATGACACTCCCAATCGCTCTGTAGGAAATCCAGCTATGTCATGAGAAAATAGAAATGGGGGATTGTTCAGAATCATGATGAGTACCTAAGAGGCTCAGAATGCACTCCTATAACTAATGCCCAAGAGAATAGTATATGTTTGAACATTTATCGGTACATATCTGACGTTTATAGCTTGTTAAACTTTTATGACTTTATTAAAATTAAAGTTTTCTGACATTAATAGTAGTGTTTTATTTTCAATGCCTGCGAAACGCCATCTCTCTACATGATAATGAAACGGCATACTTTGGAAGTCGTGTTCTGAACTTTCTCGATACAGAGATCATCAGATAGTTTTCTTACTTGCGCGATCTCCAGACTCCTTACCAAATATAAACATCTAGACTGGTCCGTTAATCTTTTTCGTTACTAGAGTTAATGAAGTGTGACATAGACTTTCCTTCATGGTATAGCAATAATATATATATATATATATATATATATATATATATATATATATATATATATATATATAAAATTAATGGCCGGCAGTGTAGCTTCAAATACTGATGAATAAATATTTTCCTTTCTAAAATTTATTACTCACATGGATGCAAATTTATCTATTTAAATATAGAAAAAACATCTATATTATAAAATATTTTGTTTAAATAAATATTGTTAATTAATCATCATTTAAAAGTAACTTTAAATTACGAATAAATAAACTCATTCATTAAAGTAATTTGATTTTTATAGATTTATAACAAGATATATATTTTAGAACTTATCATATAACATTAGTACAATAATTTTAAGCTTTACACCCATTAATTTATTTAAAAAGGTATTTTGTTTGACAGTAAAAAGTAAATTATTTTCACAGAATTCTAAAGAGTCATCTACTTGGAAGACAGACACTCAACTACATGGCAGTCAGTTACTTGCCATTAGAGATAATGCTGCAAATCAGAATTTCGAATCATTTTATAGACAACAATACAGCATTATAGCAGCAAAATATACATTTTTAACAAATCAACAACTCAGAAAAAGAATTTTAAATATGTGGAAAAATATAACATATAATCAAAAATTGAAAAGGTAAGCAGACACATTAAATGTATATTTTCATAATTCATAAAAAAATATAAGTTTATTTATAATAGTAAGACTTACATTTGTAAAAAAAAGTATATTTTAATTATCTCTTTTACTTCTATGTGTATTTAGAACATAGGAAATAAACATACTAATATATTTAAGGTTATTTTTAAAATTGAGCCATTTTTGCTAATTTAACTAACATAATTTAACAAAGGGCAATATAAAATTGATGTCGATGTTTTAAAGAGGCGGCAATACAAAACTAAATATCTAACATTAATTGGCTCTTGTCTTAGTTTTCCAGTTTGTTATTTTCATGTTTTTAAGATCTTTTTCAACCTTTTCGAGGTATATTTTCCTTGGTCTTCCTCATTTTCTCTGATGACAAAAAAATTTCTAAAGGCTTTTCATGAGACTGACTTTTAAACGGTTGTCATTCATTCTCTCCTTGTATAAATATGAACACATCGCTTATAGTAAATAAGGTGTTTCTAAATAATTTGTATACAAAAATATCAATTTCTTACAGTACTGCGTATGCAAAGAATAATATCAACAATTATCGTATTTTATCTACTAATTAGCCACGAACACTGGAAACGTATTCACTCATTTTCAGTATTGAAGTTAAAAAATTTATACCGATTATACCAAAGCTTATTGAATCAACATTCACCACTGCTGAACATTAAGTTATATATTGTACCTTTGAAGCACGAATTAAAAATTTAGGTTTACCGCCACATTTAGTCAGTTTTTCACAAGAAGTCAACAAATGGGTAAATTTTAAAAATAATAAATATGAGTTGAGTTTACTAGTTGCAATGCAATGAATGCATAATATTAAATGCACTTTTAAATTAAATTTATTAGAATTGTACATTTTTGTAAAATAAATAATAGAGTTACATTTTTTTAGTCTTAGTTTATAATTTTTCACTGAACTTCATTTAAAAATATATTGCGTCATTTGTGTGATCTGTAGATATAAGAAACTCTAAATTCTAAGCTAATAACTATTAAAATAAACAAACTTGAAATTTTTTTTCTTAATTTCTGGAATGTGATCGAAAATTAATATTCAAATAAATTTAATTATTCCTCAAATGATTTACATATATTTTTTTATAATGGAAAAAGTGTACTTTTCACTTCAAATTTCTAAATCGATAATTGGTGAAATTACCCCTGGTTGTAAGCTATGTTTATATAAACCATGTGTGGCGCGATAGAAATTCCTAGCCTCATTTTTGAAACATTCTGCTGTTATTTACAGTTTGTCACTCCAAATCAATATATCATTAGGAGTACCAGATCGATTAATGAAAAATTTATTAATTTCTCTGGCCAAGGAAGATAGCAGCAGAAAGAAGGCAATTATGTTGGCCATTTAGATGTTATTACTTTTTGAAAGGAGACTTTAGAATGGCGCACTATAGACATTTATCCAACGATCTTTACATGATACCATTAAGCTGTTTGAGATGTTTACAGGATGATTAGAAGCAACTTAATGTCACTAGGAGAAAGCTTTTTATTGCATCACATTAAAGATAATTATCGTATTTTTCTGTAAAATGAAAGTTAATTAGAGTTAAATAATACTAAAGGAAAATAATTCATTGGAGAGAATTGTGAGAATTTTTCTTCAAAAAATTTGCTTTTCATCATACGAGTTCGAACTGTTCTGACCAATTTCTGGGTGACTTTCTTATTTATTTTTTGACTTTATATTTTTATGATAATGCTCAGTAAATTATCAATTTCGTCAGTTAATAATTATTATAAATAATTTTTGTTATTTTTATTGAATTTAGGAAATTTAAATTAACTTTAAGCTTTGCTAATACTAATAATTTATAAATGATTTTTCATGTTAACTAACCAGTTGATTTAAAAAATATTTTTTTAAGTTAGAGGCAAAATTTCTGATTATTTTTGTAAATATTATAAGAATTATTGATATGCTTATGATTTCTAACAAAGAAGTTAATAAGATTTCCAAACTTTTTAACGTGATAAATTTCAATTAATTTTTAGGCAAAAGCTACTTGATGTCTCAAAAATTAATATGCAAATTTAGTTTAAATCTTTGTAATTTAATTTAATAATGAAAACAATTTCGCAAACTGTTTATTGATAACATAATTGAATAATAAATATTTAAAGATACATTACTAAATATTTAAAGATAACTAAGTAAAAAATTGAATCTTTCAAAGTACTCTAAGTTATAAATTCATTAAATTGATTTATATTTAAAAATTTAATGTTATTTAAAAATTTTTAAATATTGATATTTTAATATTTTATTCCTTTATCAAAATGCAAAAACTATGCAAATTTATTTAAAAAAAAAAAAAAAAAAAAAAACTTACGTAGATATTATTCTAAAAAGACAATTTTCATTCCTAATTAGAGAGAGCCCACCCAAATAATGCAGCAATGCAAAGAATTTGCATAAAAAACGCATTTATCCTTAAAAATAATTCTAAAAGCAAGATTTTTTTTATTGATAAATAACATTAATTTATTATTAATATTTATTAACATGAAATAAAACATACGATGTATATAAGCCATCAAGTTAAAATGCTCAATAACATTCATATATTATAAAGTTAAAACATATATTTAAGGTAGATAATTCATACAAAACTACATTCTATGCATAATAAGCAATTTAAATACAATAAATTGTAGTTTAATTCTTATGCATACGCTAAATATGCGTTTTTGGAGAATTTATACAATGATATTCTGAATTTATACAATGAAAACTCAATCTTAACACTAAAGAAAAATATTTTGGATTAGAAATGTTTCCTTGACTGATTGAAAATAGCTCGTATAAAGTCGCCGTTCTCTGTATAGAAATACTCTGATTGACACTTTTGGTGCCCTCTTGCCCATCACTATTATGCCAGAAATTTATTCCAATTTTCAAATTGGAGTAACTTTCTCACGAATGACTCTTGTTTGATCTGTCATTGTTGGGCGCATGAAGTAAAAGTAATAGCTTCACATTGACTGGTTTACTATTAGACTTCCCATTTGTCGAAAGAGTTCACCGTAGTTTATTTTTAAAATACATTTATCACTATTATAACATTATGCATAGAAAGAGTAACAATTTCACGTTGTGAAAGAGCGCTTTGAACTGATTCATCACCTGGCCCTGTTTGAAATAAATTAATTTCTCTTATAAATCAATGATTTTAGCAAAAATAGTTTGCATTTTTTCTACAATTTTTGTTTACTTTGTCAGATCTCAATTTCAACAAGCAGTATTAAATGGAAAAGGCATCGAAGATGTGTAGTAGATTTAGTATAGAAATATTTTAATATAAAGATATTTTAATTACTTTGATGAAAACATGAGAAATTGCAATTAGAGTTATCTTTACAGTTATATTTTTCAAATTACTGAATTACTATATACTGTTGAGAGGTTATTTTTTTTATATTTGTCGTAAATCATTTAAAATGGATTATGTACCATTCTTTCTGTTATTCCGAGATATTTCTTCTGACCATAAACATTTTCTAGAAAAATGTATCCACGAGAAGCATTGTTTACATTTTTGACAGTAAAAGATAAATATTCAAAATTTTCAACAGATGCACAACCAGAATACTACAGACAAAAATATAAAATAACAATCAATGTCTTCAACCAATATCAATGAGCCTCTTGATGCATACTTATTCTTTCAAATTTAATTCGGAAAGACATGAATTTATAAAGTATCAACAACCAAGTACACACAAAGAAAAAATAGATTTGGCAGAGTATTTAATTTCTGCTTAGTGTCTGAGCCAAATGTTTAAAAAAAAGTAACTTAAGAAGCTAAATTTAAGTTACTTAAAATCTTAAGATATCAATTTGACAGCAAAATATGAGCATGATCACTTACAAAAATTATTTAGAATTGTTTCAGGAATCGAGTGAATAAAATCGAGCAAAATTGACCAAATAAACTATACTTCAAATAATTAATTTTTTCGAGAAAACAAGACAGTGCTCTTAGTTAATTTTTTTTTAAAAATATGCAATATATTTATGTATTTCATTTAAAATTTCTCATATTTAACTTTCTAATGAAACTTTCTTAATGAGCATTTATTTTATACATATTGATTTTTTATTTTTTCATCAAAATATAGATCGGGAAAAAGTAAAGAAATCAGCAAGCCAAAAAATAAATGTGAGAATAGTACACAAAAATCAGGAATTGATATAACACCAACAAAGACTAAGATATTAGTACCTTTGAACGTTAATGTTTTCCCTGCACCAAAAAAGGGAGCACTTAAAGGGTAAAAATAATTATTTCTATATGTAGTATAGTATATAATAATATTCTTGTAATAATACATTCGCTTAAATGATTTTTTACTTAATGTTAATCATAAGGTTAATTTAATAAAAAATATTTTTAGATCAAATAGTTTTAGTCCTATTATGATTTTTCACTTTTTAAAAATTTTTTCTTTTTTTTAGAACTTTCTATAAAACGAGAGAAATATATTTTAGAGAAATCTGTCTCTTGTGTGAAATTTCTTTTACTGATAAGTTGAATACTTTTCAAAGCTCTGAATTTTTTAACTTTATTTTGAAAATACTGCATATAACTCTAGGAAGTAATCATTTACTAACATACGTTTTTTTTTCTCAATTGGACTCTAAATATTTTTAATTTATTCTTAAAACTTTAGCGCTAAATAATAAATTGTAGTAACTCTTAAATATATGCATTTTTTTTAGTAGAAATAGTTTTGATTTCAGTTATTGTTAAAAAGACCTTACAATTAAGCAATTTTAAATAGTATACATTTTTCTTACTAATCATTCATGACAATTACTAAATTTATTACTAAATACATAGCTTTGAATATTTGTAAAATAACAGCGTTATTTGTGCATGCAAATACTATCGGTTCCCAAAGAATATAATATGAAACGACATTACTCGAGAAAACATTTCAGCAGTATACAGGAGAGTTAAAGAAGGCTATTATTACGGACTGTATATAAAAACTAACACATATTTTTTATAATCTTACACTGATAACAAGTTCAATATTACCACTTCTTACGAAGTAAGATTGGAAGCTGCCAAATCAAAGAAACCATTCAGTGATGGAGTGCTTATCAAAAACTGTGCAATCAATATGGCAAAACAATTAAATAAAAAAAAAAATTCCTAAACAATTCGAAAACGGAATGACCATATTATTCACTATGTATCCAAAAAAGAACATGGCACAATTGGAAAATGTGAATATTTTTCGTCACGGCTGGATGAAAGCATTGATCTGTCAGACATTAGCCAGTTTGTGTAATCTTTATCTGCACTATTCAAAACGACTGCAGTGTAGCAGTGAAAACATTTGATCTTATTCCTCTCCACAGTGCTGATATTTTTGTTGTTTCCAATGACACTTGGCGAAATCAAGCCAGCATGTCGAGGACTGGGTGAATGAAGAGCGTCTTCCGTTTCTGAACAGAGCCCCCCTTCCCACGAAGGTGAAAGTACGACTTTTGGCTCATAGATGGTAGCAACATCTGGATCTTCTACTTTATTGATAGAAAGCCAGAGAAGACTCAAGGCCTGGCTGCTAATACCCCCAGAGATTTTAATTTGAAATGGGAACAGGAAAAATATTATGACCACGACATATTTTACGTGCACCAATTGCCATTACTGAACCCGAAGGTCTTTAGTAGGTCGGAAATAGAACCAACAACCTACCGATTGCGAGACTGACGCTTTAACCAACTAGGGTACCGCGGCCAAATGGATATTTTTAAATCTGCGAATAAGCATGTGTCAGATTACGGGTGATTATCTAAATGTCCCTGTTTTGTCATTGATGGAGCCAAAGTTATGAAAGGAACTGAAATTGGATTTGCAGGACTTTTGAAACAAATTAGCGAAAGTAGATACTATACGAGGGTCACTATGAAATTTTTGAGATACAACTAGGCTTTTAAAGTTATGCTTACAAAATTTTAGGTGTGTTCAAAGAAGTCTCCTCCAGCATCAATGCACTTTTGTAGACGAATTTTCCACTGATTAAATGCCTCAAGCCATTCATTTCTTGGAATAGATGAAAAAAATGCATTTATAGCCACATCAATCTCTTCTTCTGAATGAAAACGACGTCCACGTAAGTTCTTTTTTAGATTAAAGAATGACCAAAAGTCACACATAGCTAGATCAGGTGAATACGCCAGATGTTTGATCACTTTAATTTGTTTTTGTTTAAGAAACTCAACTGTTAATCCAGCTGTATGTGAAGATGCATTGCCATGGTGAAGCATTAGTCCCCTAACATTCAGTTCTTGTAGAATTTCTGGAAGACATTTAGTGGTATACCAGTTTGCTGTTACTGTCTTCTGTCCTTCCAACTAGATGGCTTTGACCAATCCCGTACTTCTGAAGAAAACGGCATACATCACTTTTATCAGTGCCCGTTGTTTTTTTACCAGTATCGGCGTAGGATCATCTTCAAAGACCCATACTTTGCTTTCATGACGTGTTAGAACGTCAAAAAACGGTATGTACGTTTCCCCACCTGTTACAATTTTAGAAATGTTGCGGTGGCCACTATCATTTAGCAATTTAAGAGTTTCTTTACTGATTCTGACACGCTCCTCTTTTTGGTGCTCAGTTAGATTATGGGGAACCCAACGGTAAACTACTTTTTTCATATGTAATTCTTCATGAATGATTTTGTTTATAGCTGCGGATCCAATGTTAAGTTCCTTCTGTATCATTTGATAGGTACAGCGATTATCATCCATTAACATTTTTCGTATGGCAGACACATTATCCGAGATTACTGCCGACGGCAGCCTTCTTGTGTATTCTTCATCCTGAAGAAAATTGCGACCTCTTCTAAATTCTCTAAGCCATCTGAATACAGGAGCACGAGCTGGAGTTTCATCCCCAAATGTTAATTGCAAACGTTGAACGCATTCTTCTTGATTTAATCCTGCTTTAAAATCGTAGAAAATCATAGCGCGAAAATGTTCTCGCGTCAACTCCATTTTCTCTTCTGTTTAAAATTTACGCTTAAACAAGTTGAAGTAAGTCAGAAAAAAATCGTCTTCTGTGATAAAATACTTTGTATTTTAAAATTAAACCATTATTTTTATTTTGTAAATCCTCGTCTGCGCGTATCTCAAAAATTTCAGAGTAACCCTCGAATATAAGGACTTGTTATATTATATATAGGGATTTGTTACTTCACATTGATATTCGTTGGATTAGCGCCAGAAACTGTTTGCAGTGATTCTTCATTTTACATACGCAGATCCCTATTTTCCTTAAAGATGAAGTCAAATTCAATGCAACGGAACTAGAAAATCAAATGGTAGATGCATTATTTTTAGCAGACTTTGCATCGCACCTTTAAGAATAGAATTTAAAGATACAAGGATAACAACAGAATATTACCAAATAAGTGGGACACACAAGTGGATTTGAGCCTAAAATTAAGCTTTTAAAGTTTTTATGAGAAAAAAAAAAATGATTTTTCATTTTTCCAAGTTAACAAGAGAATTTTGAAGAAATGAAGGATTTTGAAAAAATTTCAAATTTACCTCCTATAAATTTGAGACGCACTTACAGAAGAATTCGCAAATCTATTTAGAGAGATAAAAAAAATCGATTTTCAGTTTTTTACTTTACCCCTAACCTTTAATAGGAATTGTGTGGATTTGCAATCAGATCCTTTTTACCAAGCAAGAATTAAAACTGGATAAGACTTCAAGTTGCATCCAGATGAATAATTTTACAACTTGCGAAATTTAGGACACACTAGGCTCAATGTCGAGAAGCACGTATTTTTGCGAAAGCAGTTTTTCAAACATGAAATCTAAAGTCAAAATATAGATGTTTACTCTGTGAAAAGTCACCTACTTAGTTGCTTCGTTTATCAACAACAAATATTAAAGTTAATATTGATGCGTTAGTAGAAACTTTCATTCTCAAATTCCCTAATTTTTTTATAATTTGATATTTTTTGAATAAATTAAAATAACAGAAAAGGGATTTTTATTTGTATTCCACACCTATTAAAACTCACTGATAAAGGTGCATATGAAGTATTTTAATACAGCCCTGTAAATCGCATTTTTTTTTAAAGCGACATCATGACCACTTCAGTTGGATAGCCCAAGTTTAAGTTTTCTAAAATAAAAATAAATAAATATTTTAGAATATCCAGTTTTTAAATATTTATAGTAAAAGAAAATAAAAATATGGAATATTCATGCATTTTCCAAAAACTCAAATTTACTCTTCTATTAGCTTAAACTTGGGAATTATTTTTTCAAATTGTAATTTTGAAATCTTTTCAAAATCAAATATTTACAAAGAATTCTGTAAATGTTTGATTTTGAAAGGATATCCACATATTCCTTACAACCAATGTAGACAATTTAATAGATGTGATTTTTTTAACGAAAAAAAAAAAAAAAAAAAAAAAAAAATTCTTTACACATTTTTAAATGAATTATGGCGTTGAAAATAATTCTTAATTCAAATGATAACCTTAAACGCAATTTAAACAATGCTAAAATTCAATACAGCATTTCTATTTTGTTAATAAAAACTGTTCTTTTTGTAACATCTTTAAAATAAATCAAAAAGCATACTTTTTTTTTTTTTTTATAAAAATAGTTACGAAACTTATATTTTTGCATCACATCTAAATCAAATATTGCGTTAATATTGAAATTACGATTACCTTTACTTGTAATTGTTCTCGATTCTTTTCTAAAATTTATAAATGAGATTACTGAATTTACTTCCAAAATACAGTTCAGAGAAACATTTTTTTGTTCATGGTCTTGAATATTCTATGTTTAAATGTATGCCGTAAAAATCCAAATTTTGCCTTCTCTATTTTAGACATAATATTAATTGATTTGGCGACCTGAGTCTTAGAATTAAAATTGCCTTTTCAGATTTCCTAGTGTTTAAGCCAATCATTATGTGTGTGTGTGTAAAAAAAGTATATTTCTCTCAAACATAGAAACTATATTTGAGAGAATATTTCTACAGAGGTTGATAGTTTGAATTCATATAAAATTAAACTTATTTAAGCAATTAAACAAGCAAAAAATGAAATAAGTAATAATAAAATAAAAATTAGAGTTGTATACAGTTTAGTTATAGTGAATATAATAATAACTAAATTTTATAAAAAAAAATTGTCAAGATTGTATAACATTGAAGTATTTTGTGATAAAATATATTCAGGTGAAATGACTTTTAATTCTTTTTTTTCTAAGCGAGACAAAATATGTAGGTTAAATATACTAATTTTATTAAAATTATTAGAATATGGATACTAGTTTTTCAATTGTTTCATTCTTTTCGTAGTATATTAAATTTTATCTAAGTTAAATGATTCTTTAAATAATCATATCAATTAGAAAGAAAATATAATTAATTTCTTAAATTTTAAGATTGTTTCTTTAAATAATATTTTTTTATTATATTATTATAAATATATTTGACATTTAGCTTACGCACTAAAAATTTGTAAAAATAAAATGAGCAGTTCAGAAATTTCGCAATTGTAGCAATTATTCGCCAATAATTTCTTTCAACATTTTAAAGCTCGTTCTAAAAATACTAAGCTTCCACTTCTTAAAATAGTGAATTGTACTAAACATGAAAAGAAATCATTACTTTTGAAAAGGTAAAAATATTTTAAATAATTAAGAATCAACATTTCTTTATAATAGATTAGGGATTATTTTAAATAATGTTATTTAAACGTTTAATTAAAGTTTATTCGTTATAGATATAATATGTTTGACTGAGCGTTTGAAGTAAGTTTAACAATTCTACTGTAAACAGTTATAAAAATATTAGTTTTTTATTTCATATTATTTGTTATCGCTCCGATCATATTAATCTATTATTATTATTATTTAATGTATAGTTTACTGCATGAACTTGCTAATATTGTTTTAAATTATAAGGAAAGCTTATTCAACAATTTTTCATTTCATTTGCACTCTGATATCAACATGCATTGCGATATCGCATTCAAGTTTCGTAAACATAAATTCTAATTGAATTTTACTATTTCTTTAACGTTTATATTTTATTGTAAAATTATAGCATAATAATTATAAAAATGATTATGAAAAAATAGGCTTGTTTTATTTTGATAAAGCACATAAATTTAATCAATATGTATCAAATATGAATTAAACTTTATGGATAAACTGTTTGAAAATTGCATTTTAAAAGTAAATAAATTAATGATCTTAATAGACTTACCTAATACATAAAATAAATAAGTTTTTTTCAGATTATAACACACTGGACTATTAATATAATCAATGTTGATTAGTCATAATTTTTCAGAAGTACAGTTATAATAATAAATCTATTTACGGTTAAAAGAATCTTAGTTACAGTTGTGTGGAAAAAAAAAAAAAATGGTAAAATTTGAGCATATTCAACATTTGCTTCATGGGAAATTCTTTTAGAAACCATATTATGTAAATAATTTTCATACTTTTTACTAATGTCTTAAGAATTGAATGCACTTAGATTTGCTTATATTTATATGACAAGTCTTTAGTTTGTCAAAATTATGAATAAATTTATTGTTGACTTATAACTTAACATTACAGAAAACTATTATTGCCTATACTCATTTGACTTTTATATTGCATTGAGCAAAGTATAGCATTAAAAAATTACAAATAAAATCTAATTCCTGGATGTTAAACAAAACAGAAAATTACTATTATTAGATTTAATTTTTGTAGTTTATATATTACATTCAATTTTATTAAATTTCATATTTAAATGCTTATGAAATTTTTTTTTTACAATCCATCTATTACAGTTTTAAAATTTTCATACAACTAATAAGTATATATTCAAAAAATTAATTATAAAAAACTAATCCCCTTCCCACCCAAAAAATATTACTTCTCTATGCATAAATCTTCTTATTTGATTAAGAAATCCTCAGTTTTACTTTTAGACTTAAACTTATTATATAACAAATATACAAAATAAGTGAAAAAGTATTCAAAAGTAATTTTTAACAAATGATTGATGGCCGACAATTTCAAAGCAATTATTTAAAGCTTTGGATAATTTTAAAGCAATAAAAAATATTACATATTTGAAAATTTATAATTGTAATAACAATTTAGGAATTTTGCTGTTTTCACAATTGACAATAAAGCAAAAGAGATTACTGGTTTGAAACATAGATCTTGACACACAAAAGTTAATATTGCATATTAATGGCTCATTTTTCATAATGACCCAAATGCACAGAGTTGTTCACAACTGAGCTAAGTAGGCATCTTAATCAGATCTAAAGAAAATATAAAACCTAACCTGTAAATCTTTTTTATTACAAACGGATTTTTTTTAAACAATGCTGCATAAGTTATTCGGGTAGACATACAATGTTGTAAATAAATAAGCAATAACGATTATGCCCACATTGGTTGTTAGTATTGCTTAATGTGGAGACGTCTAAAAGCTTTAGTAAGTCATTGTTAAGCATCTACTATGTATTCGCCTTCTGGAAGCATTTTTTATAATTAGTGGACCATATTTACAAATTGAAAGGGAGTTAATTCAGAAAATTCAAACATCCTCAGTGACGGACATGGATGCAGAAGACAAGACTAACCACTATTTCTCGTTGTTCAACAATGGCATGGATTGAAACCTGTATTTACAACTCTGAAAATTTCATGTATCATTACCAATCACTAGTTATTTATTTGATCATAAATTAAATGAAGAGTTGCCTAAGTATTTTTTGACAAAAACAATTTTCAAGTCCTAATAATTTTACTTTAGCTAATGCCTTTGAAATTGTTTTTCAAAAATATTGTCATCACATTTCTTGGCTAATTTGTGTAAACAGCAGAATAAATTGATGATTTAGGTAAGCCTTACTACATAGCAATTGTATAGCTGAACAATATAATGTATAGTGAATAAAGCAAACTACTTCAGGATATTTTTTATGTAGAATTTTTTTTCAAATTTTGGAAACCAAGAATAAGGCAAGTGAATGAAAATTATAACAGCATTGAAATAATTACTTGTATTTATACAAAGAACAATATTAAACTAATAAATTTGATTCTGCGAATGTAAATCAGAGTATAAAACAGCACAAATCAAATGTAGTTTGGAATACTTGAAAATTTACTAGTTATAAAAGTTAGATATTAAAGTAGTCTCCCTTCTGTCATCTGTGTTCCAAAAAAATTTTCAATCAGCAGAGTATTGTGAAAATCAAAAATATGTTCACTACAGTAGGCAAAACCAATATTATTTAAATATAAAAAATATCATTATGGACCCAATTTCATACATATTTTTCTCTACCTCCAGTAGTTATACATAGATGAGAATTTTAAAAGGAAGGGGGGTGGAACCACACCTGTTTATGAGATGAACAATATTCTGGAACAGTGTCTTGTGGGATAAAGAACTTTACTAAGTTCAAATTAGCATTAATGAATTACAAATGCAATAATTAAAATTTCAAAATGAAACAAGTCTTAAATAAGAAATTTTGATATAAATATTATTCCATTCTTTGCTGATGTTCTAAATTCACTCAGACAAAAATGCAACAGAACATAAAACAAAAATTCTGTTTATATAGATATCAGGAACAGTGAATCTATAAATCAACAGAATTTAATGAACATCCGGATAACAAGGTTAAAAGAAAGTTCTATAAAAAGGAAATAGGCAGTAATATAATTATTGAAAAATATTCCTTAAGAAATGTATTGCATAAGCTCCTGGCGCCGTCCTTATTGGACCTTGTGCCATAAAACTCAACCAACCAACATATTGTTTTTTTTTTTTTTTTGTCTAGTGCCAGCCAGACTGGCAGTATGGGTGCGCTGCTCCACTCTTTCAACTGAACCGCAATTGGGTGTGGAGTCCGACTTCCTCAGTACACACATGCCATAGGATTATAGGGTAGGCAACCATTCATACAAGGAAAGGACAAAGACAGGAGAGAGAGAAAGTACATCCATGCCCCGACTGGGATTTGAACCCAGACATCCCTATCCGCAGTCAGGAATGCTGAACACTAGACAGAATAGGCGGCAACCTATTGTTTAAATTCCCCAATACTAAAAGGAATTGTTAATCATTATTTTCATAACACTAAGAAGTGTAAAGCATTTTTACAAACTCCTTATTTATTCAGTGTAGTGCTATTTATAAAACAAATTCTATAATACTTGAAATTTTTATAAATTCTATCAATTAAATTTAGAAGTTTAAGAAGTATATATGATATCTTTACTATTTACACATTTGTCTTAAAAAATTATCATATGGTGTAAATGTTTTTTACAGAATCCCATTTGTCACATACTTAGTTCATGCTAAGAAACTTTATGAAAAAAAAAATTCTTTTTCCATTAATTAGAAATAAAAAAAGTGTATGGAATTATGTAGATATTTACAGTTGAAAGCAAAACTTTATTGAAACAAAGAAAGCATTTATAATACTTATTTCGAATTTAAAAACATGCTATAATGATTTAAAGAACTAATATAAATACATGTAAATGCAAAACATGTTTGAAAAGACAGAAGATTTTCCCCTTGATTATACTCACCATCTCCTTTTTCATTGAAGGCAAAATTTTCGAAAATTTTTGCTAAATCAAATTTAAATCAGTATAGCAAATCGGTCACACCATTCTCTGTTTTGTTTGCATTCTATTTTATGAATATTTTCACAAATCAAGATTACAAGGTTTATCATTGTGATGAATTAAAAGAAAAAAATCGCAGTTGACAACAATGTAAAGTTCAGTATGAGAATTGATAAGTTTATAATTTTCCTGATGGATTGTGTCTTAAAATCAAAGAAATTTACATAAGGAAATGGCTTGTCCACATAGAGACCATGCAAATGAAACTTAATTATTTTTGGTTGCTGAACTTTGGTATCCAAAAATAATCTTTTTTATACAAGTCTGACTTGCATTGTAAGAAGTGTTTTGATGAGCTGTTGGTATCATATAGTTGTGTCATCATTAGGGAAGAATTCAGTTCAGTAAAATGATCTCATGATTCTATTATATAACATGTATAACATGTTTTACAAATTAATTTTAGAAACTACAGAAGTTAAATACTAAATATTACTATAAGCAGAAAGTGACTGATTAAAATTTGAAGAGCAAAATAATTATTGGACAAATTTTATTATTAAAGTAATTGAATGTAAATTATAAAAAAAAATGCATTATATATTGAAATGCTCTTATAACTAATTATAAGAAAACATAACTTTTAACCATATATTTTTATTTTATCTAAGCTAATATATAATATGCAAACATTTTTTATAAACTTATCTCAACAATTTGGTCATTACTAAGGAAATTGATAGGCGAATGTTGGAATTCTTTTTAATTGAAAATGCTTTAATTGAAGAAAAAATATAAAATTGTTTAAGTTACAATTCACCAGCCTTTTATTTGGCGCAGCTTGTCCTTATTGGACTTTGCGCCATAAAACCCAACAACAACAACAACACCAGCCTTTTATTTTCCTAATATTTATTTCAGTTCAGCTAAATCATACTAAATTGATTCGATTCTAGACTCTTGTCATTGGAATTTTATAATGAATTGCATTAAATTTCTGAAGGTTAAGCACCATTGAAGTACAACACAACATGCTTTATAAACATTTTACCTATCCCATTATGTAAGAAACAATAAGCAAATGTTTGTTACCCCCTTCATAATTATGTAATATTTTCAACTATAACCTCCCATTTTTATGTATCAACAAAAAATTAAAATATAAGTTTTTTTTTTTTTTTTTTTTTTTTTTTTTTTTTTTTTGCAATGATAAATATAAAGTATGGTGGATTTGTTTCCAAAATAAAATGCAACATCTACAAAAAAATTGTAAATATATATTTTCTAAAATTTACAAAATTTTACAGTCTTTTTATGAACATTACTCAACTAGAAACAATTATTTCAAACAGTACTATTCCATTAGGAATATTAAACACAATACTGCAATTATGTTTATCTAAATTAGTTGGAATAAGCAATATTCAATTTGCTTATAGAAAATTGATTCTAATGGTATAGATTTAATTGGCACATGATTTGATTAACAACTCTTAAAACTGAATAAGTGAACCTACCAAATAAAATAGATTATAAGTTAAGTTTTTAATTTCTTATTAAATATAAAAATATACATTCCAATTTTTCACAAGTGATATATCTATAAAACAGATTATTTTGTACGTTATCAGCAAATATTGATAATAATGACAGAAAAGCATAATTAATAAACAAAGTTTCTTCCATACTTTTATGTAGATATAATAATTGCAATGACAAAAAATTTCAATGATATAGTTATTTTGCATATGTGGAGGGAGCATGATATTTCATCTCACATAAAAAAATGTGTTGTTTTATTTTGAGCTAGAAACTAAATTATTAAAATAAACTATTATTTTCCATATCTAATAATTGCAATGACTACAACCTAATGTTAAATTGTTTCAGATCTGCAGTGGAAAATGAATCCACCAAGGATGACAGGCATGTCAGTTTTAATAGTAACACAGAAATTTGCTACTGTACTGCAAGTGAAGATAGCAGCATTTCTAATTTAACAAATAAAACCATGATAAAGTGTACTAAAACAGATAAAGCTACTGATACAGGCTTTAATAGGCTAAAGAACAATCGATCCTATATATATAGTAATGGTAAAAAGCTGCAAACTGATACTAAGTTTGACATTCTTTTGAATGAAAAGTGTTCATGGAGTTATAAATCACTAAACACATGTAATGAAAATGGCATTAAAAGTAAGAAGCATTGCTTTTTAAAAATAAAAAAATCGGAAGATACGGTTTGTGAAATGGAAAATGATATTTACAATCTTAGAGTTTTTTCTATATCAGAAGAAGAAACTTCAAATTGCAGTGATAAAAGTTTTGATATAAATTCACCTAATAAAATTCAGATGGAAAGATCAAACAGTAAAAGTAATAGCTGTAATTATGATTATGACGAATTTGATCAAATTGACAAGAAAAATGTGAAGAAAAATATTAAAAAGAGAAAGAAGAAAAGTAAAGTAGAGTCTAAACCTCCACCTGTAAGATCTTTAAGAAATAAAAAACGTGTGGATTATACTGGATTAGACAATGAATTAGATTCAAATGATGAAATGCCATTGAAAAGCAGAGCCAATAAAAATACTGAAGAAAATAAAATAGAAATAAATATTGCATCAAGTGATGAGGATAATTCAAATTATAGTGATGAAGGTTTAATCTTTCAAACTAGATTCTCAGATAAAAATGCAAAAGTAGTAGACATAGCTAACAGTATTGAGAGCAATGAATCTAGTGAAATTATAGATGACAGAAATGATGAATTACGTCTAACAACAACTCCTTTAATTCTAAAATTAGATAGCCCAGATAAACAGAAAAATAAACAAAAGGCCAATATGTCTACCAAAGCACATTCACATTGTAAGTGGAACCTGTCTAATGAAGAACTGAGTGATAGTCAAAATTCCAATTTTGTAAAGGAGCATAATCTAATATTTAATAAAATAACTGATAGTGAAGACAATCACTCAGAAATGGACTATGAGTCAAATGTCAATGTGGAAATAAATTTAGAGGAAGAGATAGCTAAAAAATGTAGTTTAATAAGCACAGAAATAAACTTCGTGTTTAACGAATTGGAATTAGCTAAACAATCGTTGGGTGATCCAAAGGATGATGTTTCTAGTGAGAGTACCAATTATGACAATCATAAACATTTTAATAATCAAGAAATGAAAGATTCTACTCCGATAGTTATTGAAAATGAATTTCAGTGGACTGAGAGTATTTCCAATAAGGAAAATAACTTTAAATTAACTAAGAAGGAAACTAAGAGAATATTAAATGAGAAAGAGTATTGTCTTAAAACTCACTCCATGTCAAAGGAAGAAATTCCATTGCAAATTGATGGACAGGTAGAAAATGTTTTAAATTCACAGAAAGAAAAAAAGTTAAATTTTGCGAGTCAGCCTCAATCCATAAAATCAATCTTTAGAAATGATAAAAATGTAATAACTTTAGATGCAAGATATGAAACAGATGATTCATCACTTAATACAAATTCAATAAATGACAATATTGAATACAACCTGAGAGAAAGCAAAAATGGAAATTTTAACTCATTTAAAGAGAATAAAAGTAATACAAAATCTGAAAAACTTACAAAATTTTCCAAATTAAAACAAAACTCAAATATGTATTCAAACATGGCAAATGACTTGCATAAAATTGATACTAATAGTTTGAAGAAAAAACAAAAATTAAAAAGTAATTCACTTATAACAAGAAAAAGTGAAAATAATTTGAACACTTTACTTGATTTTGATTATGGTATAGAAAATGAAAACATGAATTTCTCCAAGAGTTTATATGAAATAAAGTCAATGGAAACAGAAGAAAAAAATGAATTTCAAAATAAGAAAAAAAATGCCCCAAATTTAATTTCCAAGAAAATTACAGACTCAAGGAATAATTCTCTTATAAAAAAAGAATACTTACCTGAATTTAATGAATATCTTTTGAAAACACGACATGAACAATCCATAGAAGAAAACAATACTGAAAATGAAAGCTTTCAAAATAAGATAAAACTAAATGAAACAAGTTCTAATGTTATAAAAAGGGTGAATGTTTCAAACTGTAAGAAGAAAAGTACAAACACTGATAAAAATTCCAAAAGACTAAAAACGTGGGATGATCTAGAAGCAAAGTTGTTAGCTGATGAAGATAACAGTTTACAGGAAATGACATTTCAAAATGAACAAATGTTTACATCATTTGAAATGTATCACAATCTTGAAGAAACTGAAAATAAAATACAAAGAGTCAATAAATATTGGAAACAAGGAAGCAATTTAGAAACTGAGAATATATACGATTTCATTCCCAAAGAAACAGAAAATAAGAAACACAGCTTATTGGGGACACCGAAAAATTCGTTGAAAAATAAAAGTCACAATTCAATAGATTTTAGTCAAAATCGTGAAACTGATTCACCAAACTTGAGCATTGTAAATAAAACATTAGCAGCTATGGAGAGATGTACTGCAGAATATTTACCAGCATATAAAGTAAGTTAAATTTCATAAGATAGATATATTTGTTAAAACAAATTATAATAAATAAGCAGGAAATATATCCTTAATTTGTTGAAGAGTATTATAAAAATAATTATGGAGTTGACTAAAACATTAAACACAAAATTATTTTAGTATATATATATATATATATATATATATTAATCATATAATTATCATAATACATTCAATATTATTTTAAAAACTATCTTGAATAGATAAATGAGTTTTTATTGATACCAATTTCTCTTGTTCATGTAATGTGTATAATACACACTTATTTATGCCCATCTTTTCACGAAAACAGTAGGAAAAGTATGTATTTTTTTTTTATTGACATAGACATTTAATAACATAAGTAAAAAAAAAAAAAAAAAAAAAAGGTATTAAATATCCTATTAAAATAGGAAGTAAAAGAAAATTTACAATAAAAGTGTTAAAAATGCTATCTAACAACCTGTACAATAACTGAGTTTAAATAAATAAAGAATAGTGAGAGTTAAGATTGCACATATAGTATCTTTGCAATACAAGAAAAATTCCTTTAAAAATAATAACTTATCTAAAATGGAAATATTTGTTACACAAAATATTAATTTAAGATTTTAGTAAACTATATGTTCAACCACAGGGAATTCAGTCATTCAAATAATATCATAAAATAACCTAATTACGAAGAAACATTACAACATTTTATGCATAAAAATATCAATGCTTTTTTATTTTAATAAAAACTATAAATAAAATTGCTTGATAAGAATAATCTTTTTTAGTATAAGGAAATTCAATTGAGAAAGGAAATCATTAGAAAAATAATAGAAATCTCAAAAATTTATGTTTATAGAGACACAGATAACTTACATGATTAGTTTAATCATTTCACAATTGGCTTTTTTATGTTCATTGAGCATGATGACGATTTCAGCTTATCAATTATCAGTCAGTATTAAATATAAAACAGCTATACATTGTGAATATTTTATGAAAATTATAAGAATTGTAAAGTTACTTAAGTTACATTATTTTACATTAGAGCATTTAAAATACTTATCAATAATTTGAATGTAAATTAATTATTATAAAAAGATTCTTTAATAAGTTTTTCTGTAGAATTCAAAAACAAAACTTTTTTTTTTCTTAGAATTATTCCCTTTTTAAAATCACATTCCAGATTCCATTTTTTTTTCTTTAAAGTCAACTAAGAAGACTTTAAAGAAAGATTTAAATTTTTTAACTGCGAACTTCAGAAAAATAAAAAGCTAATTTAAATTACTATGAGCTGTATGTGCACTTCTATTCAAATTAAATATTAGTATGTGTTGTATCGAATTTACAAGTATAATTGTGATAAATATTTAATAAATAGGAAGCTTATATTGATTTTATGGCGAGTTACTTTTTACCATTAAATATGTGTAAGAAATTATATGCAAATAGTATATCAAAATAATTAAGATAAATTAATAAAAATAGTATGGAAAAAACTTCTTTTTAGTATTATAATGAACAGTTCTATCATAGAAAATTTTTTTTCAACAAGATTTCTTCAATTCTTATGATAATTTTAAAAATCTTAACATGCTAGTTCAGTCTGAAATAATTATGATAATTCCACTGAAGAATCAGTTCCTAATCAAAATAAATGAAATAATAGCAGATAATTATAGTAATATTCAAGTCTAGAAGAAATATCAAAAGGAATAAGATTGCAAAATATAAAGCACACAAAAATATAAAAATTAGTGTTTAAAATAACACATGTCCTATGGAAATTTTTTTAAACAAAAACAATATATAAAAAACAGTTTTCAAGCTATATTTATCATCAAAACTATATATTAAAAAATTTTTAAAAACCACGATTTGCACAAAAATGTATCGTGATACATTTTTTTTAAGCAAATGTAAATTTATTTAAGTTAAATTATATTTTAGATTAGACCGTAATACTTATTACTTTGAATGTAAATGAATTATTATAAAAAGATTCTTTAATAAACCAGAATTTAACATTCATTAGTAAACACTTTTGTTGTGGATAATATGGAAAAAGAAATTTTTGTTTTAATTTTCTGTTTATGATTTCTTTAATGCAAATAGGATTTTTGCACACAAGACAAAATTTTTTATAAGAAGATAGAACGAATGTTATTTCTAAATATGCATACAAATTTAATGCACACACAAATATTTCATTAAGAAGTATTAAAAAATTTCTAATACTTCTCAAATAATTCTGGCAAATATCACCAAAAGAAAGTAAATTTGATCCTTATTTTAATCAAGCAGCATTTTTTATTTTCTAATTTAGTATTCAATTTATATTAATAAAATTATTAAATCCATTCAAAAATGAAATAGTCAGCTCAGAGAACATGTAGACTATGCACACAATGCAAATGTTTTTTCAAAAGTGAAGAGCTATTTTTGTTCTCTCTACATGAATACAAAGAATGCTCTAGTAACTTGATGATAGAAAAGTGTATTTTTGTGAATTTAGAAATAATTTTTAAAGGAGATATCACTTGAAATCATTTAAAGAATAAAATTGATGCAAATAAAATCGAATATTTTTATAGAAATCTATCTGAATACTGTACCACACCTTTTAGTTCATCAAGAAGTTAGTGTATTATAATACATATATAAAATTTATTTTTGTGGGGAATACATTATATATATATATATATATATATATATATATATATATACAATAACTAAGCAATAATTAAAATAATGGTTATGTCAATTATTTAAAAAATAGTATGTGGTTGGAATACAAAAAAGGAAAATAACAAGTTACTTAACATTTACATGTAAAAATTTGAGCTCATTCAATGAAAAAAGAAAAATGAATATTTTTATGTAGAATATAAAATATTTTCCAATAGTTCTATTAAAGATTTTAAACCTAAATTTTTTTTTCTGAAATTAATTTATTCAGATTAAATTAAAAAATATATTCAAAATATTATGCAGCAATACAGCAATATAAAACATAAATAAAGGAATACATATGATAAAATATTTATAGTCTTGTAGTAATGATGTTTCTGGAAATTTTCTTTATCTATCCTGGTTCTTAAAATGGTAATATGGCAGTGAAGAAAAAATGTATTTATATTAGCATATGAATTATATAAAAATTTACATTGCAAGCTTAGAGTTAAAAAATTTTAAAAGTATGCAATTATAGAAATTATATAAAGTATATATCAATGTTAAAAATTTATTTAGTTATCATTTTTTTGTATTTTAATAATAAAATATTACATTGAGAAAGAATAAATTATTTATGAAGGATAATCAAATTATGTATTCAAAAATTGGAAAAATTTTCTATGTGACTATTGAGCTAAAAAGTATTTTTTAAATAATTATATAAAAGTAAATGTTAAATTAATTTATAAAAAGTATTTTTTAAGATTAAATTTTTTCAAAACCAAACTATTTTCAATATATTTTAAAAAAATATTAATTTTTATTAATGATATGTAAAATTAACCTGTATTATAAGCTAGATTAAAATAACTTGTATAATAAAATATATTTAATTTCAGGTTGATTCTCATAGTAGCTATCCAGAGTATAGCAAAAATGATGTGAATACAGATTGCAATTTTATATTACAAAAATACGAGTCTACTTATATTAAAAGATCAGGAAAGAATTTATGTGTAACAGAAAAGTACAATAATTATGTACAAAAATCGGATAGACTAAAGGATTTCAACAAGATAAACAAGCCATTGCAATTAGAGAAATATCGCAATATAAGGGAAATTACATCTTTTAACAATGGAATTTTACAATCAAATCATACAATAACATCAAAAACTATTGATACTGAATCTAAAGTTAACAAAGGTAGTTTGGAAGAAATAAAGAAACGTTCTAATTCTTTAGGAAACTTTACTCAATCTGCTAATTATGTCAATAAAGTTAATATTTCAGATGAATTTGAAAATACTTATTCAGACAAGAATACTTTACTTGTAAATCTATTTGAAAAAGAAGATGGATGCAACTTTGACAATATGGTAAAATCTTCAATAGAAGAAATTCCTCAAAACAGACAGACAAACTTTTCTTCAATGAACAATGCAAACAGTTATAATTTAAGAAAAAGAAGACATGATTCACCTTTAGAATATAAGGATAAAACAAAGATGAATGAAAAGCAATTTAAAAGTGAAATCAAAAATAAAAATGATAGTAATTTAACATTACATAGCAAAAAATTAAATAATGGATTAACTAAGTATTCTGAAACTTTATTGCAAAATGACAGTTTTGATACACTTACAATGAATTTTTGTAATAAAAAGGCAAGTGAGCCACATGTTGCTGATAACTCTTTTAGTAGACATGTTTCAGAAAATATTTCTTTAGATGCTGATTCAAAGAAGATAAAGACATCACTAGATAAAAGTTTTCATACACTTTCTTCTACAGTAGATGTTAATTTGAAGCCAAATAAAATGTATAAGAAAACAGATAAAATCAATAAAATGAAGCAAAGAACAAATAAAAATAAGGAAGATTCTACCCAAAAACAGATTACTAAGACAAATTTATCACATAAAAAAGAAAAAGTCGATGGAATAAAAAATAAAGATGATTACGTCAAATACTTGAAAAATTTATTCAAGTCAGATTTAATGCTTGAAAATAGCCAAAAAGTTTCTTCAAAGGAAAATGAAGAAAATAATCTACACAATATAAATAGGAACAGTCAAGAATCAGAGAAATTTATTGTAAAAAGTGATGATGATTTATTTTCAATCTCATCTAGTGACTCAGAATTTGATGAAACCGGTTATCATTTAGTTGTAAGTGTATAATAGTTTTTATAATTAACCAATTTTAAGTTATTATTTTGATGATTGCTTTGTTTTTTACATGAAAATTTTGTTTCAGGAATCTCAATCACAACCTTCCTGTTTTTTCAGTGACATATTAGATGAAGGAATCAATAGAACATAGTGGTAATAGTAAAAGAATTTATAAATTGTTAAGAATTAACTTTTGAAATGTAAACTATTAAAAACTTTCCTCTATACAGCAAATAATATATTTATTCAACATTATGATAATAATACATGGAAGTTTTACCTTGCAAATTAGCAGAAATATGTACATGAGGTTATCAAAATAATCACAGCATATGAAGTATAATATGCTAATTAACAATACTTAAACAGTGCTATTTTTTTGATGAACAAAAGCCCGAAAATCCCATTATAGCAGCCACATCTGGATCACCATAATCATCAACAGATTCTGTAGCTTTTCTTTTTCTTTCCTTTCTTTTTTCACGCCTGTATTCTCTTAATTTTTCTTCCTAAGAATGAAGAAAAATTTGTTTATATTTTAGCACAACTACATGTTGTAAAATTATTAAATATTTTCATATTAAGTTATAAATAAAAATTGCATTCTTTGTTTACCATGTTTTTATTATAGAGTTAAAAAGATTTCACTCTGAATGCTAAGAAGTAATTGCCTTTACAATGTATATATTAATAATTTTGTAACACACTTATAAAAATACTCAGTATTTTTCTCAGTTTTATTTTATGAATAACATGAATTGATTAAATATTTTATAATAAGAGACTACAAATTTAATTGCTTTTTCATAAAATTAAAATTAAAGACTTTTTCATATTATTTCAAGTACTTGTTTTTTTTATTGAATTAATCAAATTTACAAGCATTAACTTTGAAGTTTTACCAATTCATCTACTTGAACTCTTCACAGCTTAGCTAACTGAAGATCTTAAATTTTTTCTTTCAGAAACCAATTTTCAGTTAATTGTGGGACAAAGCATTGCACGCTAAATTTCTAGTTTGACCTTCTTAACATGCACCAAAGGGTATTGTGCTGGTAGTACAGCTGTTAATTAGAATAATTTTAATAGAAATTTGTTACAGCTGCATTTCCTATCATACACAAAACATTCACTACTTGCATATGGAAGAAAGCTAAAGTTTCAAATGGTAGTAGTTCGAGTAGTAAATATTACTGTTCTTCAGGCAATCTAAATTGAATTTTTTTTCCCATTAGAAATATATTTTCCTAGTTCTGTGTGAGATATTTTAATTCGTCAGTAGTTTTATTTTAAATATGAAAATTCATCGATTAATGTGAGCTGATATAATTTTTCATTAAAATCTCCTGTAGTGAAAATTTATGGATCTTATTTATTTCATTTGATAGCTTTTATAAAATCAGATAACTCTTTTCTACATAACATTATAAATTTCCTCAAAAAATAAAATAGTTTTCTTTATATTATCACTTGAATTTATTTGTGATGCAAAGTTATGATTGAAAATGACAAGTAAGAAAGAATAAAGAGTAAAAGGCTGAAATTATACTTCAAATGTAGTATATGTATAACGTATATTAGTTTATAAATTATAATTTAATTTTTAATGACTTTCATTTATTACTATTTTTTGATAACATTCAATGCTTTCTATCCTAGCATTTCTGAAAAACGTTTCTAAGAATAATAAATGTTTAGAACTGTAATTTTTACTGGTAAAATATAAAGATTTTGGAGTCAAAAGCTTTACTTCATCTTTCAATTCTTGCAGTCGCTGTTCAAAATCGTATTCTTTTTGTTTTTCTTCCCTTTTTCTTTTGTTCATTTCCATTCTTTGTTTCACTTGATCAAGTGTAGATCTTTCAACTCGCATTGACATTCCAAGATTTCGTTGATCTAAAATTTTAGGTCTTATAAGTATGGAAGTTATATAAATATGTAAAAATAAAAACAAACCAAATTGCATCAAGTGTCTTAATATTAATAAATCGAAAGAAATTATTCTAATGACAAAGGATGTCTGTGTTACACTTATTGCGATTACATCTAAAAATTTTACATTAAAATCGATAAAAAAAATTCACATATGTGGGCATTGTATTACATTTGATATTTACAAACAATACACGTTTTTGCTCAAAATAATATCATTTTATGAATGTTGGAAATAATAGAATGAATAGACTTAATTCATTGCCAAATTCACACGAATAGAATTTACAAGACTTTTGAATCTCCTAATATGATAGTAATATACATGCTTCCATCATGGACAATCCAATGTCTAACCATGTCTACATAGAAGTTATTGTTAACAGACAAGCAACAGCAATAACAAATGAAATAGGAAAAATACTCACAGAAGAACAAAATAAACAAAGCTTAGATTGACTGAATTTAGTGCATTTATTAATAAATTATAATCTATGACAGTTTAATTAGTTCCTGGTTGCTTAAAAAGATTTAATTTGAAGAATCAAAATTTCAAAGCAAAAGTTACAAATGGGAGAGATTTTATACATATTCTAAAAGAGCATGAGCAAAATTATTGACATAGCACTGCACATGTTATTTTTTAAATGGCACTGAATGGGTTTTTTGTTTTAATCATATTTTGTCAATTGTAGGCTTACTTTCATTCAATAACTAATTACACAAATTTACTTTCACATTTCTAAAAATAACTTACATGATTACATTCCATTATGTCACAATTGAAATCGCTAGCCATTAGTTTGAAGATTAATCTGGAAATGACTTAGCCCTTTATATTGTTAAGAGATGAACTTTGAATAAAAATAGGATATGATTAAATTGTCAATTTGTGCATAAAATGATACATTGGTAATAATTTTAACAATTATAGACAGCAGATAATTTGTTTGCTACTCAAGAGTCATTTTTAGCATATGAAGACTAATTAGACTGTAACCTATATTTTAAAGTGGATTCTGAACTATTACATACATCCAAATGCAAGTTAGTATTTGAACCCATGAACTGAAGGTAAGATCTGTAATTTCTTACATTTTGGGGGATCATCATCTCATAAGAAAAATCAATATATTTACAATGTGTATTATCACAATAACAAGTAATAAAAATACAGTAGATGTAATGTCATTTTAGCCACTAGTTCATAAAAATAAACAAGTCTTTTTATGTAATGTTATATTGCTTTAATGATCTGATATATTATTTTATTTGAATTCTTGATTCATCCTTGAACAATGAAGCATCATAAAGCAGGAATTCCAGACATTATTGGGGCTATAGTCAAAGACATGGATATCACTCATTAGATGGGAAGGAACCATGGTGTCAAACTCAACTTCTGGACTGCTCCCTATACACAAAAATGTAGAAAAGGGGGGGGGAACTCTTAAAAAATTTAGCTTTTTTGTAGGGTTTGTTTCATTAAAGCAACTTAATTTATGAAATTTTGTCTGTTGAAAAGAAATTTGAATCTGTTCTGTTGAGGAATTTCAAATTATATTGCAGTTGAAAAAACGAATATGAACACCAGATGAAGTAACAAAGAAAATTCTAAATATGTTACATAATACAAAATTTGCCCATAAAATTTGAAAATCCAAAAACTCAAAACCCTCGAAAAAGAGACAGTATAATTAAAAGATGAACCTGCTTTAAAATATTGTAGAGTAACAAAACATCCGTAACTTAAAAAAGCTTTGCTTACTTGCTTGGCTGAAAAAAGAACATTCTCCTTGATAGTAATGTCATGGTAAAGAAATCCAATTGTTTTGCCATGAAGTGGAATATAAAGCATCAGACAGTTTGCTTTAAAAATTTAAATGGTAAAAGAGAGGCTGTGAGTAAACTTTTTGGAAATTGAATAAAAATAAGGAGTAGTCAAATTACAACTTTTGGAGTATGACCAAAGATGTTTCCAACAGAAATAAAACAGATTTGTTTTTTAAGATCTTACTTGAAAGATACTAAATAAATGTAATGAATTCAAAGAATTCATTTTGACATGAATGGAATGGAACAGAAAAATTGCCTCTGCTTTTTGCAGTAAAATATTTAAAGCCTAGATCTTTAAAAACTACCTGCTGCATATCA
>JAPDSC010141991.1:140621-218000 GCA_026290005.1 Latrodectus geometricus
ATATCAGACTAAAATTCTAAATTTTTCTAACAGTGCATTATTTATCAAGAAAAAGGAGATAAGTAAAAATTTAAGATTTTAATAATAATTTAGTTCTTATTTTTCTATTTTAAGAACTGTTTACTGGTCCCTATGAGTAATAAAAATGAGCATCTACTGTATAACTTCTACAATTAATCAACTGAAACTGGTAATAAATTAGATTCTAATTTCATAATTCATGAACTTACGTTTTTTGCCATTAATGTGATCCAGGAAATTGATTGAATCTTTCACAACACAATCACAAACATTACAATAATACCTAAATAGAAACAAAATAAGAACTTAAAATACATGAAGTTTTTACTTGAAACTGGTAATAAATAAAAAAAGAAAAAACTTTGTAATTTGCTTTAGTTGTATTATTTTCCATATTTATTATGCCAGACTCATTTGCTCAATATAAGTATAGAAGTTTCTAAAAATATAACTGTTAGATTTCTAATAAAGAATGAAATGTATACATAAATGAACACTAGTGTGATGTGTTCACTAGTCATATAATAAACAATAAAAATATCAGTGGCAAATACAATTGTAATTCATGTTTAGATGTTTATGAGTATTAGCATAGATGGATTCAAGTCAAGGAGTAAAATAAAAAAAGTAAGATTGGTAAAAAAATTCTAAACATTGTTGGTTCAATTATAAAATTAATTTATTTTATTTGCATATTTTTTAGATATACAATGGGGGAAAAAAAATTCAAAAAGCATTGCAGTTTATAGATCTAGAAAAAATGTATAAAGAATATAATTATGAATTCAAGGCATGCAAATCAAAATCAATTTGAAAATGTTACTAAATTATGATAAAGAAAATCTTTCAGATAATTATGTCAAAATAATGAAAAGAATCTCTACATAATGTATGTGTGTTATGTGCGGTTAAACTTACTAACTACATCAGAGCAGTTTTTATTCTAGTTAATTGGTGGGGTTTTTTTAGCACTAGGCCAAAAATAACACATGGTGTACCAAATAAAAAAATGTTTTTTCTTTTGAAATCCAAGCAGCAATTAAAATACATTAACATATATTGCAGAACCACTGTCATACAGTGTATTATCTTTTTTTTTGTGTGCTGCCAAATTTTGAAATTGCTAAAAAGGTACTTTGACAAAAAAGATTGAGAATCACTGATTATATATATATATATATATATATATATATATATATATATATATATATAAGTTTAAAAAAAGGACTGTAAAATTAATAAACATGTAAGAAATACAATAATTTAAAAGATACTCTGTAAAATTAAAAATTAATAACATTTATCAATCTTAAAAAAGCAAAAAGATTATAAGGGACATGTAAAAGGTCCGTGCATGCGATAGCGTTTAAAAAATATTGAAAATGCTGATTTTAAAATCAGGACACAAGATTCAACTGCACTAAACCGAATATCACATATTTCACACCATGAGTTTGAATTGTCTAAAAACAAAAAGTTGTGTGAAAAGTGTGTGTCTGATAAGAAGGTGAGTTGATCCAACATCTGCACTTCATAATAATAAAATTGATACTTGTGTGAATTATGGAAAAACAGTAAGCAGTTTGTTATTGATTTGCAGTGCTTATGATTTTTATCAAAAATAACTAACAGATTTTTTAATAGCTTTTCTTATATCATTTAATGGTATTGAAGGCTGTAATGGAGATGATGCAGATTTAGCTGCTGCATTGATCTTCTCATTGGCCTTAAGACCATATGAGACTTGGAATTCAACGAAATCGTACATGTCTCATTTAACAAGGAAATGTTCTGGACACAAGATGGCGTGAAAAATTACAGTCTTACAAAGCTTCTAAAACACTCAAGCTGTCAGTGTACACACAGAATTTATGTTGAAGAGCTTGACATATAGTTGTAGCTTCAACTTAAAGATGGAACAGGACAGATGAAAGACGTAAAACTAAAAATACTATCAATGATAAGTATAGCGATGGAAAAACTTTTATTTAGAAGAAAAGATACTTTTTTTATAACCAAAAGAGCATACATTTAATTATTTTTCAGATCACTGAAAAACATTATTGCTTTAGAAAATTATTTTATAGGGGTAAACGTTGAAAATGCAACCAAATTTATACTTACCCACCAGTTTGGGAAGCAGGTGTTGTCTTTGTGATAACAGTTGTTTTTCCTAATTTTGATTCTAAGTCAACCTGAATAATTAAAACATGAAAACTGTTTTGTAATATAACTAAGCAAGTACTAAAAAAATTGAAAAGTGATTAACATATTACTATACTTGAAAATTTAAAATTATGGTTTATTCAGAGGAAATACTTAATTTTAAAAACGAGAATAATTCTAAAAAATTAAATAAATGTTGAATACTAATGATTTTTTTAGCATGCATTTTTATATAAAATATGCATATGTAATTTAAAAATATAAATGAAACAAAATGTATTAAAATTTTAAATACAAATCATAAGAATTTGTAGGTTACTGATAATATTATTAAAAATTAAACATTATTTAACAAAAGAGAATGATATAAATAAAATATAAATTCTCTATTAAAAGTGTCCCATTTTTATTTTTACTTTAACACTGTACTGAGTAATTTTTAAATTATTATTCACACAACAAAAATAGAACAGATCATAACCCTCACGTACACATATTTGTGATTTCCGTAGAAGTGTTGCACACTTTAAAATAGTTTCATTTATAATTTGAGAAATTCTTAAAATATTATTAAGCAGACATTAATGGTCTGGACAAATTTCATTTGTTTGTTGCTCAACAGCCTTTTTTTGCACACGAGGGCTAATTAGACTGGAATCTACAGTTTAAAGTAGATGTCGAACCAGTACAAACATGCAAGCCCAGAAGAGGAATCCAACCCACAAACTGTTACATTCTGTAGAGAACAGAGAATAATAACCATATACACATGTTTCCATATATATATATATATATATATATATATATATATATATATATATATTTGTTTTCTGATATTTTATGACCCATTTTCTACCTGTCAATATGATTAGCCTATATATATAGCTAATCAAACTCCACCACCATAAATTTTGTTTGTACATTATTCCAATCATTATTTGGCTATGATTTTATATTAATAATGAATATTAATTTTTGACAGATGTATCATCTTTAATTTCTGCATGTAATTTAAGAAATGTGTTACAGTATATTCAGTCATTTAAAACTGATAATTAATGGTATTAGTATTGTGATATATACCTCAAAAGATAACTTTACATATTTGATTGTAAAGATTAAAAAAAAAAAAAAAAAAAAAAAAAAATCAAAATTAATTTTTTGATGTTATTTGAAAGCAATTTTACTTTGAAAGCAATTTTACTAAACAAATAAAGAAACAATGTAAGATATTAAATTTCCCAAGCTTAAAAATTCAAAGAAAGAGCTTTAAATGATATACATATTGAAAACGATTATTCATTATTAATCTAAAATGATAGCAAAATAGAGATTGGAATAATCAACTAACAAAATTTATGGTAAAATTTGCCCTACATATAATAATTTATCAAACCTAAAGCAGAAAAATAGTCATAAAATCTTAGAAACCAAATATATAATAGCTTGATTGAAATTAAAAACTTCGTAAAAGAATATAAATACAACTAATTATTCATTCATAGTCTTACAGAATTCAGTTTTAGTTATGATTTCCAGATTCATGCAAATTTCCTATCGAAGCAAATTTAAAAATAATTATAACAGAACTTTTAACAAAATGCTAAGTAATTAAAATTTTATAAGCATAATTTTCAAATTAAATTTTAAAAAATATTGTGTTCATTACTGCAATTAAAAAAATAAATAATAACAATAAAAGAAAAATATATATTTCATATATTTATTTCGAAAAATAAAAATTGTTACTCAACAAAGTAGCAGGATTATTTTTAAGCAAAACAGAACCTAGCTAAAAATAAGGTAATTACCTACTCATAAGTATTTTTATGCTTCGGTAAAATATAATGCATGATTCATTCCACTAAACTTTTTCTACAAATATGTCATTCGTTCAATGTTATTTTATACAAACAATTTTGACGGTTGTTGTTTACATTTAAAAATTTTGTTCAACAGAGCATTATGCAATGGTGATATACATACAGCTAAATATTAACAAACCAATTGCAAGTGTAGAATTCAATTTAAAAGCCCAGTATCAAATTTGAAATTAAGAGTATTTAAAAGAATAAATTAAAATAAAATAACAAAACTTATTTATATAACAAATTAATGCAAAATGTAATTTTTATTTTACAATAAATTAAGTCATTATTCTTAGAATTTTATAAAAAATATTTACCCTATAATCTCTTGGTTTTAAAAATTCTCTGCGAACTGGAGGTTGCTTGTCTGTTTTCCAATCAAAATCAAACTCATCCTCTTCTAGTTTTTCATTTGCTAATTTTTCATATTCTTCTCTGTCCCATTTTCTTCGATAATCATCTGGTCTCTGCAAATATAAAAACAAATTAAAATTTCCAGCTTAATATAAAGAAACAAACTGAAGTATCACTGTACAGCTTTAAATTTATTTAATAAACAACAAAACTATTTTTAAAATGACAATGGTATGAATGAGTAAATGAAATTAATACATTTGTAAAATGATAAAATGAAAATGTAGAATGTACTTAAAAATATTTATCAAAAACTGGAGTCACTAGAGCATCATGTTATTAAAATGACCTATGACAGAACTATAAATAAGATGAAATATAAAATTGCAACATCATTTTTTTCAGTTATAAATTTTTCTAAAAAAAATATTTTAATTTCTTTTTAAAATGAACTATTTAAAACATATTTTTATCCTAATTTTAAGTAGCATGCATTTTTAAGAAATTCAAGCTGATAAATAAAAAGTAAATAAAAAATACTGCATCTCAATTAAATCCTGTGTAATGCTTAAATTCCTGCTTTTAAAAGAATAATTATTTTTGATATAAATTCTGCTTTTTAGAGAGAGTATATGAGAGACATCCTTCAACACAATTTTATGTATCACATTTTTTTATATACCTGAAATCATTTCATCTTTCTCAAAAGTAAATATATCTTTATTAAATAAAATGAAAAATACAGTTATTTCCCTAGAAGTTAAAACAACAAAATACAAATGAAACACTTTTGAAAAGATAATATCACTCGTTGACTGTGTGTGAGTTAGGCTATTGAGTGTTCTTTAGAATTCTATGAAAACCAAAATGAAATATGGTAGTGCTTATTCAATCAAAAATATAAGATGTTCAAAACATAACAAAATAAACTTCAAATAAAGAGTTCTATAAGGTTTTCAAATATATAATTTGATTTGAAGATATCAATCAATTATAAATCATCAAAAACTTCTCTCCTATTTAACTTTTCTATATTTTTAAAAATAAGTCTTAAAGTTTCCAAGAAGCTAATAATTATACAGAAAATGGTTTACATCTTTCATTAAAACACATTACTGATCAGAACCTAATAAATAGTTCAAAAAAATTACAAAAGTTTAAATATTATCAGAACAATTAAAGAGAGTGACATATATACATAAAACAGTCAATAGGTTTTAAACTATTATAATTAAAGTATAATTTTATAAATTAGAAATTCATTCCTATTTTCCTGATTTTTAGCTTCTTTAAACGATGTTAGACATATTTAAATTAATATATATTTGCTTCGTTAATATTTAAATGAAAGAAATGAATTATTTACAAATTGCGTATTTTATACAATTTTTTTTATACCACGCGTGCTTTGTTTTTCACTTCACATTAACACATTTGATGCCATTTTTTTATTTGCTTTCGCTATAGCTTTTAATTTAAAATCTGCTGTGTAACTTAAAAGTTTTCACTTCCATATGACGATATACGAATTTGAATATTTTAAAAACGAAACAGCTCACGTCAAGGCAAATTGCACAATGACGTTAGCGAATTTACAACTGTAATATCTTTTAAGAGGAGCCGAATTCGTTTTTGAACGTAATTGAAGAAAGCCGTTTATAGTTTAAATAAGTCAGGTGTATCTTGGTACCACTTGTTATTTATTTTATGAAACAAAGAGTATTTCTTTCAAAACTTTCTTGTAAGCTTTTCTGATGGAGAATGTTTATCAGATTATCCGAGGCGGCGTATAATACGCACAACGAAATTCGGAGCTTTTTTAACACATAATCTGCGGATTATACACAAAATATGGTACATTATATCATACATATGATATAATTTATGCGTTTGTATTTTTTTTAATGACTATACTCTGTACAGACAATGTTTTGCATCTAAACAACAAAAACATGATTTGTCTTTCAATTAATAAAGAATATTTGATTTTGTACTTTTGCCTTCATTACGTTTTCTACGTAAAAAAGATAATGTGCCAAATTTTTGTGGTATTTAAAAGACCTAATTTATGTTTATATATATATTGTGGAAATTATACACTTTAAAAAAGATGCTTTTTAAGTAAGAAATAATATAAATATTTTTCAAGTTCTATTGCAAATCAGTGTGCATTGTTTATCAATGATATCAATTAAACATCTAAGTGTTCAGCGAAATCTTCGAAGTCTCGGTTTGGATTATGGATGTACTCTTCTTCCATGTTTTTGAAAATTCTCAATTCTTATTTTCCTAATTGAGACACATACCTTTTAATCGTTTCTTAGAAAGTTTTAATCGCACTCATCATGTCTGTTGAACATTTAATCTTTCCTTGTAGATTTAGGTTTAAATCGTTAAGTTTTGCATTGATATCGCAGAGAAAAGCTAGTTTCATGAGCCATTTCCCATCTTCCAATTCAGTAATGTGCTCTCCTTTTATTTGTAGAAAATTTTTTATATCTGGTAACAGAATACGAAATCTTTTACAAAAGCACCACGGCTTAGCCATCTCATGTCTGCGTGCAATAAGAGATCTCCGTACTCTTATTCAGTTTCTTCCAAAAGCGCCCGAAATTGTCGTCTCTGAGGACTTCTTGAACGAATTGAATTGACGATTTTAAAAGCAATTTGCATGATATCCTTAGACTTTAGAGTTTTTGAACACAATACCTGTTGATGGATAATGCAATGACAGCTGGTAAAACTGGGAATTTCCTCATCATTATTGCATAAGGCAATAAAACCAGTTCGATTCCCGACCATTGATGGAGCTCCATCTGTTGTAATAGAGACAGATTTATATATTGGAAATTCTGTCTTATCAATAAAGTTTTTAAATGAATTGTAGATATCTTGTCCCCTCGTTTGTTCTTTCAATAAAATTATAGTTAATAATTCTTCTTTTGAAGTCATATCTACGAAAACCATTCTCACAAAAAGGCATAACTGTGCAATGTCACTAATATCTGTGGATTCATCAAATTGAAGTGATAGGAACTTACAAGCTTTTAAATCGTCATTTAATAAATTTTCTAAACTATTATTCATAGCTTCAGTTCGTCGCATCACAGTGTTACGCGACAAAGAAATATTATTTATTGACGATATTATTTCAGATTTGTTTTTAAAATCGTAGAAAAGCACTTCTTCCGCTTTAATGAAAGTTTCTTTTATCAATTCTCCATTTTCGAATGGTTTTTTTCGCTTTATCAAAACTTCTGTAATTTTAAACAACGCCAATGTTATTGCTTTAGCTTTGGTGCCTGGTTTCATAAATACCGATTGCTATAAATGTAAATTCGACTTTAATTCATGCACTTTAACTTTTCCAAGTTCATTGTATATTGGAAAATCTGTAGCGTATTTTAAGTGCATGCTTTTCAAATGTCTTTCGACGTTTGCTTTTTTTGGTAATGCCACACTTGAGTTACATATAAGACACATTTCTCCTTCATCATAACAAAAAAGAAATCATCTTCCCACTCATTGTGATAGTGGTAAGTTTTACTTCTCTTAGCACTGGTGCCTGGCTGGGTCATATTGGACGGGTTGTTGAAAAACAAATTCAACAGTTTCGAATAACAGTTCAAACATTCAACAGTTTTGAAACAAATTTGTATCCGTGCGATAGGAAGCGAGCAACCTGCCACGTAAGACGATTAATTTAGAAGTGAAACTAAACGGCCAGAAGAGACGGGTAGACTAGACGACTCGGCACGTCGCTATCATGCGCCGGCTAATGGATATAATCTTATCATCCCACTTTATAAAATTGTTGCAATTTAATTCCACTGTAAAACGAAAAGTTCAAAGCCTTACTTCGCACAGTTTGTTTTAGGTTTTAAAGCAAAAACTGTAGTAAATTTTTGTTCTAAATAATTCATTAATTCTATGACATAAGTCACAAATTAAATTGTTAATATCCGAGATCACTGTCGGGAGGGTCGCGCGGTCTACCTCAAATGCCTTCGCGGTCGACGCCTTGGCCATCCCTGATATATATTAGGTTGTTCGGAAAATCATTTCGTTTTTCCCCAACTGAATAAATTTTGTGCTTGTGAAAACCAACAATTTTATGAGAATGAAATCAGGCTATGACTAGAAAGATGGTAAAAGGTATTGGACTAGAATCGACAATATACAATTCAATAAAATATTTATTCGCTATATCTTTTTCATTTTCTTATAAAACGATATAACTTTCCGAACAACCCAATATATATATATATATATATATAAATAATAAAATACAGATTTATATGAGCTTTAGCAATTAATTTGTAAAAATCTTAAAATAAATTGGAAATTTATCTTTACAGTAAATTTTTACATAAATTAAATATAAGCATAAATATAAGTAAATATAAGCATTTGCATAAATAATATGTACATCAAGAAAAAGCACATTTTGAATACATAGGAAATATTACATATTTTAAAATAATAGTCTAAATCCTGGTATTTTATACACTTGTTATATGCAATTTTATGCATACAATAAGTTTGTGAAATATTCAACATATAAGGAAATATAAAGATAGTTAAAAGATGAATAATTTGATAGCTTGTCCATTTTAATACAAGATTAAAAAAATATTTTAAAAATATCTTATTCATATGCTAAGAAAAAGTAATTAAATACAGAAATAAAGGAATGGGAATCGCATAAAGGATTTGTATTTTTTAATCCACATTTTCTTTTAAAAGTAGTTCAAATAAAAATTTACTTGATAGCGAATACTATATACTACTCAATAAAAGGTAAAATATACAAACAGATGAGAAAGCAAAAATGTTTGTAATTTTTTTTAAACATTACGCACCCAGTGTTTTTCATTTTTAAATACATCATCAATAAAAATATAAACACGAAATAACCATATTGTAAGTTGCAAAAAAAAAAAAAAAAAAATTATTATTAAAAAAGTAAATAAATATTCAAAAACAGCTTCATACATATATAATATTTTAAGATAATTTTTTAATTATTTAATGCTAAAAATTAATTTAATAAGAATATATGGATACTCCATATTCTGAAATTAAAATTGAATGCTTATTATTATTATTGGAATAATGCTTATTACTTAAAGACATATATAATGATTATGCATAATAATGATTTATATTCAAAGTGGAACATACTTTTTATGTTAAAAAAGTTAAAATTTATAATGGCAAGAAACACTTTATTATTAAATGTCATCATAGCTTACATAATTAAAAAAATACTTTTAAAAAATTCTACTAATAAGAATATTTGGCAATTCTTTTAAAAGTAATTTCTATTGAGATGCATGATGCAAGATAACATTTTAAAATCAAATTGATAACACATCATAGAAATAAAATTTTTAAAATAAAATAAAATTTGGTTTGCCACTCAAAAGTATTTTTGCCACAAGATGGCTAATTAGTATAGAACACACAGTTTAAAATAGATTCTAAACTATTAAAAACTTCCAGACCCTAGGTGGAATCAAACACACCTACTATTGAATTGAAGGCTAAAGTGTTAACCATTCTACTATCCTTTTACTAATGAAAATGATGGGAAATTATGTTTGTTGTTAGTTATGTATTATAGCCAAGTATAATACGTAACTTTAGATTTTTTTTGCACTGAAATGTTTTAGTTCATTATTATGTTTTTGTTAGTATAAAATACAAAAAAATTGTAGAACTAATATTATAGTAATTAATTGCTAGTTTGTCACAAAGCAATGTCACAACCAATATGAATAGTTATTTGCATATACTATAAATTTCAGAACATAACATGGATTTTTAACTTTTTTATTGCAAAAGCAAGACAGCTTTTCTTTATCAATCAATGTATTTTTAGTAATATCAAAATTTACAAATGTTTTGTCAATTGTTAAATTTCCTATATTAAATACTAGCGGAATTCTATCAATATTTGAAATACATGACAGTAAATAACTCTGCTTTTGTAAATTAAACTTTTGAAAAATCATCAATTTTCTGACCAAATCTTACACAAGCACTTTGGGATTTACTCATCATTTAGCACACTATTGTTTGAAAACATAGAAAAATTCTTCGAATGACTAAATGACATCAAAAGATAGGATTATTAAAAAGTTTTCTTTGTAAGAAAAAAAAAAAATGTTTGAAATAATAGCTTGCTTTATTAGAAAAACCAATAAAGCAATGGCATTTTACTATATGAAACTATTAATGTTACTTTTGATAAAATAGTTTTATTCAAAAACCGCTTTGTAATAAGTTATTTTTATAATCAGTTAATGAAAATATCTTTGATACTTTTTCAAAAAGCCATAGTTTTTTAGATAATATAAAAAATAATATTTGTGTAGAATTTATATGTACTTAGAATAATTTAAAATATAAAATATTCTTTTTTTGGGTCCTTCAATCACACATGGAAGAAAATAATAATTTAAATTTATTTGTGAAAATTATGATTTAGTAAACTTTTAGTTTCCTTTATGATTTTCAATGAGAATAGAAATTTTAAAAAAGCTTTGATGTCAAAACATTTATAGAATTTTTTTAAATAATCAAACATTTTTGCTAATTCATACTGGATAAAATTTTAAAAATATTTGAATAACTAATATAAAAGAAAAATAATGTAAATAGATACAGTATATATTGAGAATTTTAAGAATAACAAAAAACACAGAATTGATGCAATTTTAAGTTATTCTAAAATAAGACAAATACACTGTCATTTTTTTTTAACATAAAAGATCCCCAGTGACAGAATTCAATCTTAATTTGACATTAGGAAGAAGATAGAAATAATTAGAAATTTAGCATTAATTTATTCAATTTATATCTAATAGTGTAAAAAATCTATCATTTTTAGAAGAATAATTTAGATTTTGAAATTTCAAATTTGGAATAAAATACAAAAAATCTTACACTTGTTGAAGCCATTTTTTTCTTTATGTCTGTTACACTTCAACTGTCTCTATAAAATAAAAATATAAAATTTTTCAAATCATACCAAGTAAAATAGTAACAGTAAGATACATGCAAACATTTAAGAATTTCAGTAAGAAATGAAGATACTAAAAAATTCTAAGTCATAAGCACCATAAATCTTAAAAAGAAATTAAGGGACGATTCTTAAATTAATCTTATGTATCAGCATAAATGTATACTTTTCCAGGAACTCATTTAATAATTTTTATGCACTATTCAAATATTATGTAAGCACAGCTTTTTTTTTTTTCATAGGCTTCTGTGTTTCATATAAAAAGATAAAGCTCACCTATGAAGGCTAATCTCTTTCACAGGTGAGATTTTCAAAAATATAAATTATGATGCATTTTTCATAAACCAGTAATATAATTCATGTAAGACACGTATTTGATATTTTTTTAACTTTTTAATGTTATACATATTAATTTATTAATCCTTTATAATTTAATCATGCAATTTTTAATTATTTTTATACTCTGTATCAATCGCATTAAAGACACTAACATTCTTTATTTAGTGAGGTAAAAAGGGAAATAATAAATAAGGTCAATGAATTTATTTTTACAAATATTAGTATCATCAGATATTTCAGACTTTTAAAGCGTTTGAAAATTTTTACTTGAAGGCGCACGTATTAAATTATTTGATAATTTTCAATCAACCATACAGATCCTTATAATACATCTTTTAATAAAGCTAATAAATGCATCTTAAATATCATTAAAAAAAACAACTTTTAAAACTGATAATGAGAAAACCTACATTGTTTCAAAAGAAATTATATTAAATATACTATATTTGAATGATTATAAAAATATCAAAAATATAACTAGTCACTTCTTCTTATAACAGGAAAAGGAATTCACATAATTTTCTTACCTCTGAAAATAAAAACAAAAAATCAATAGCAACAATGATGATTTTATCTACACAAATTTTGTATCTTACATTATATTGATTAATTGATGTTACCTAGAACTGATATATGATATAGATTGATTGTAATAGTGTAAAAAAATATTTCCGACTGATTGTTGTTTTTTAAAATTAGTTATTTCGCATTGGAAAATAAGTTTTAAATTATTAATATCTTTTAAGTTTTATTAATATTTTTTTACTTAAAATGTAATGGCAATGACACGTATTGACAATGATTTAATGTGATGATGTGACTGTGAGGCTGTACTTTGTTTCTGTTTCTACTTATTGACGTGTTTACTGTTGACGTTTGTTATAAGTTGTAATCAGTGTATTCCTCTGCTATAAATTTTTAGATTAAAATATATTATAATAACTGAATTTAATAAAGTCAAAATAAAAGTTTACTGAGAATATTCGGATAAAGTTTTGAAATTAATTATACAATTTAGATTTCCATAATGTTCGCACATGCAAATAATAATATTTTATTCGAAATTTGAATTATGAGATTAATATAAACAGTAATGTGTTCTTAACTACAAGCATATTAACATTAACCATGTCCGAAACAGATAGTGATTTGGATTTTCAAAGTGCCGATGAGGATACTGAGTCAGATATCAGTAATCAACCACCTTCAGAGGTAGTTGAAATTGCTTCAAATGTCGTTGATTCGACTGAAAATATGACTGAAATTTCCTCATCAAACTCCAATAAATCAGAAAGTGCCAACAGTAAACCCAGTAGTTCTCAAAATAAGCAAAATGATGATGTTGAACATAGCGGAAATAATGAGGAGAAGCCATCATGCGATACATTTACAGATGAAGATGATAAAGGAATTAAAGAAATTAAATCTGGCTTATCACACACTTCAAGTATTGTGGAAAGTTCCAAACCAGAAAAACAACGTGTGCCATTGAGACTAGAAAAGAAAATACAACAAAAAACCAAACTTCCATCTGCTGAAAAATGTGATATCACCAAGGATGACTCTAGAGTATCTGAACCTGTTTATCAGAATGTAGTAGAAAATAAAAAGGAAGAGGTAATCTCAACTCTGGAGAAGTTTGCTTATAAACTAGTTCAATTTGTATTTAGCAGATTCATAAGTGATTGAGTTTCAGATTCACCAGTGATTTTGCAATTTGCTGAATTACCATTTATATACTCTTGTATGGTTGGAATACCATTAAGGATCAAGCATATTGAAATCAAAATTTTATCATGGTCATAAGAACAAAATCTCAATAAGATTAAATATTAAATACATCTACCTTTTAGAAAACAATAAAATTGGTACAAATCAAATTTCACATATATTTGAAATTTAAGTCTTTCTTGTGGTTTAAATCATTTTAAATTCTCTTTACAATAAACTTTTTGTGAAAGATTTTAATATGAATAATCTTACTGCTATTAAACAGATGTTTCATTATCTCTTAAAAACGAGAATTAAACTTTTTATATAAGGCTTATAATCTTGTTTTTTATTTGTATTTAATGATTAAAAATAACTAATTTTTAAATAATATGTTTGTATCAATACTAAGATCTTGTTTGGCATAGCAGTTGATGATTAGAGCAATGACCATCAAATCAATAAGTTATTGGTTCAATTCCCATTTTGGATCTAGATAATTTTATGGGTTGGAATTCATTTTAAGTAAGGCTGCAGTCCAGTTAAAGCTCATGTAAAGTGATAACAAATCTACCTTGCTAGTGGTTAGGATTTAACTTTAAATTGTAACAACTATAATGATTAGCTTTCATGTGCTAAAAGTGACATAAAAATCAGATTAAATGTTTAATATATCTGCATGATTTTGTTAAAATTTAGTTAAAACTTTTAATAATAATCATAAATGTCTCAACTTTTTTCTGGTGTTGACTAAAGATAATGATTCAAATCTAATGTTGCAAATATTTATGGAGCAGTATTTTTCATTTGTATCCAATTTAATTTTATAGAATATGATTCAGATGACTGAATGCATTTACATTCAGTCATCCATAATAAATTATATTTATATACTCAAAATTTTAGTGAAAACAGGAATCATGATGCTAAATATGAAAAATTACATGTCGATTAAAGTTAGGAGATTAAGTATTTTGAGTAATCCTAAACATTAGAATCACATAGTGTTTAATGCTTAGTTGTTCTTCCCTGGAGTTTAAATTTGGAGATTCAAATTTATTCTATATATTATATAGACTGAAATAGTTGTGGTAAAATATAATTGTTTTTAAATTCATAAAATACTTTGTAAAATATCTGGTGTTTCTTGTATATTATTTGATAGTAATATTTCATAAATTTAAAAAAATTACATATTTTTTGCAGTCTTATTCATGGGGGTTTAGTAGTTGGGGTACAAATCTGTTATCAACTGCAGCATCATCTGTATCTACTTTTTCAAGCCAAGTGTGTAAGTAAGTTTTAAAATGATTGTAAAAAAATTAATGTTATTTTAACAATTTGATTGTTTAATTTTAAGGAAAGTTAGTAAGTTGACATAATTAATAATAGCTACTTATTATTTTAAAAGCCATTGACACCAAAAGGAATACCAATCACTTACATAATTTAGTTCAAATGGATGTTATAATTTGTTGCATAGCAGTATATCCAGGTGCCAAAACCATGAACCAGGGTGTCAGCTGAATGGTTTGTATTCTTGTCTTCTGTTCAACAGTTCGTAGATTCGAATTCTACCTTGGACATAGATCCTGGTCTAATTAGGCTTTGTGTGTAAAACATGACTGTTGAGCTACAAACCAAACTACAAGCCTGTTAAATTAGTTCATTAAAAATATTATTAGATTTTATTGTAAACTAGTATAAAATATAAAATGTTAAAAATGATAAATACATATATTGATTTTTTGCTACTGTCTTATTAATTAAATGTTCTGTAATTTTTTATAATTGTATTTTGTAGTTAAAAATATAAAAAAGTTCTTAACAAATAAAAAAGATTTTGTTTTTGATGTAAAAAAAAAGATTTGATAATAATCAAGTATAATAAAATCATACTTGATATCATTTTTAATTTTCTTTTCCAGTTTCAAATTTCCATTTTGAATACTGCTATTTGGAATATCCATCTCATTTTCTGTCATAAGAGGAATTCATAACCTAATGCTAAAAAAATAATTTTAATATTTTTTTAGCATTATGTTATGAACTTCAAAATTCAAATTATATAAATATATTTTTGAAAATAATGTAGATTAAAATAAAAATAATTATATAATATCAAATTAATAACATAAATGACCCTATTTTAGACTGATATCTTGTTTTAATTTATAAGAATGGTAAAAACTTCCTTCATAGTGCTACCAAGTTGATATCAAAGCCATTCAATTGAACTTAGTTACATTAAAAGTATTGGTTTTGCTTAGCAATTTATTTTCAGTTAATTGAGTCTTGGCTCCAACCTTTAAAAAATATCCTGTGCAGTTTAACTATTAGACAAAAATAATAATGAAAATAAATTATTTTTGTGATAATTATGTTCGGTTATTTAGCAAAAAATTACCTTTAAAAATATTTTTTTTATACAAGTTCCTTTTCTCAATTTAAGTACCAGACTATCTTTGTCTTTTTATCCTTGATCCATGAATTATATTTATAATGCTGATAATTTAATTTCAAATAACTTTTTTCCAGCTCAAGGTATAGGTACTGTTCTTGAAACAGTTGAAAATTCTTTAGGTGCTCCTTCTCCTGAAGAATTGGCTTCTGCTTTAAAAGAAAAACAAGGTTACATTATTTTATTATTTTGGGAGATGATCATATAAATATTGTTACTATTTAAATATCACTTATAAAATATATTTTAAATTTGTTCTTTACTTGAAATATTTGAATTTTTATAGATTTTTTAAAATTTTTATAATTTTAATAATTCATTATGAAAATACTTTCTTTCAGAATATATTATCTTATCAACTTAAATATTTTAGGATGTGTTAAAAATGTTATTGCCGTAAATCAAGTACTGTAAATGATTTTAGCTACAAAAATTAAATTTTTATAATTCATTACCAAATATAAATAATACCATTTTTTTGTAATTTGTTTATTTTTCATGTGTTTAATCTTAATTTTTGCAAATATTTATAAGAAATTATTCATGTTTTGTTTTTATTATGTTTCTTAATTATTAGCTTAATAAAAAAGTTCAGAGTTACAAATCAGAATTTGGTTTCTTATAAATCATTTTAAAATTAGTTTTATTTAATTTTTAAAGGAATTAATTTTTGAAATAATTACTTTCTTCAATTATTTAATTTGAATATATTTTTACTAATAAGTAATTAATTGATATGTTTTATTCTTAATATATATTTGATATTTTTCTTAATTTAAAATTGTATTTTCTGATTATGTAATTAAAAAAATTTTTTTAGATGAAAAAGCTGATGTTCCAAGTGAAGAAACCAATGAAGATGCATCTAGCTCTGGAATATTATCAGATATGGCATCATGGACCCAAGTTTTTGGAAACACTGTAAGCTATCTTCTGCTACTTTGAATTCTCTTAATTTTAAATTTTAAATGCATTAATATTGTAATGTTTTTGTCATTATATATATATATATATATATATATATATATATATATATATATATATATATATATATATATTATTTATAATAATATTTATAATAATATTTTAATTAAGCTTTTTTATTGAATAAATTAACTTAAAGTTGATGTTCTTTAAATGAAACTGTTAAACAAAATTCATAACTTCTTCAAAGGAACTATGGTTTTATAATGTCTTATGGAGTACATTAAAACACTATTTCATTAGAAATTCATAATTGCTTATGTTAATGATATTAAGGTATGCCTTTAATTAAAATTTATGCAAACTTTGTATTAAATATTCTTTATTTTATAGGGTTCCAAAGTAATAATGGGTGGCTTAGATACCTTAGAACTGATAGGTAAAAAAACTATGGATATTTTAACTGAGGGTGATCCAGGTTTACGAAAAAGGCGAACCATTTTTTCAAATGGCATTAGTCTTTCAGAGGTAATTTTAATATATATATATATATATATATATATATATATATATATATATATTTGTATAGCTCTTCTTAGTTATAATCTTTTAATGATTTAATTTATTTATAATAAAGACTTTCTTCTTTAAAATTAATGTTTGTAATATTTGTAGCTACTTTTGATATATAATTCACTACAAAATATTGGATAAAAGCTCAAACTCCCCTTTTTTTGAAGTGAATACAAATTAATTATAAATTAGTTGTAGTTTTAATAATCAATTATAAATTTTTATGAAAAAGTTTGGAAGTTCAAAATGTAACCTCTTGTTTATCTGGAATACATTCTATATGTCATTGAAGGGTTTATATTGGTATTTCAAACCTAAAAGTTATATCACGAACTATTTTTTTTAATTAAAAAAAATTTTTTTTTACCAGTTTGAGATTTATAGACGGTGTTTTTCTACAAAAACATTGAATAATTATATCTGTTGGAACAACAAGCTGTAAAATGGTTTCCAAAAATAAATAAAGTTTAAAAATGTCTGTTTTTGAGGGGAACTTGGGTAAAAATGGATTCTTTCATTAATGTAACTATATATCATTTTGAAAGACTTTCCCCAAATACTGATCCATAATTGCTAAACATTGTTTCTGAAAATAGAGATATTTAAATATCTAAAGATCAAATCAAAATATTCATACAAGAAAAAATATTTGATAAATTTATAGATTATAAAATAATTTTATTATTGTAATCATGATATAAAGGATAATACTTCACTGAATAATTGAGAATGAATACTTCAAATAAAAGATTTAAGAGGCTATCAAATGTTTTCATGCCAGTATCATGGGAATTTCCTGTAATATTTGAATTTATTTCTCATTAACGTATTTATAAAATTTTTAATGAGAAATAAATACTTGGATAAATAAATACATGGAAAAGCCAAAAATTATGCGTGCTAGTTCTAATTTTTATGGTAAGTATGATTGTAAATTATAAGGCATGAATAGCATTTTTTGCATATTTAAAGCAAAATGAAATACACTAGTACAAATCTATTTTAAAAACATTTAAAACAATATAAAATATTTTTATGTCAATTTTTGTATTATTGAAAAACATAAATTTTAGTGTTATACCTTTTTAACTGTAAAGGTGCTTAAATAATAATGGCAGGATGAAGAATATTTCAGATATTTATATGAATTACAAATATTCTTTAAAAGTATTTAAAGTCTTTTGGTTTAAATTATTTATGCTTATATTATTTATTGTCTGTCAGTTTGTGATATGTTAAAATATAGCTTTTATTAGAGATGCACATTTTGATTTTTTTATTGTATAGTAAATTTTCAATGCAATTTTAAACTAAAATACAATTTCTAAAAGATTTTAAGGGAAGCTAAAGAAAAGGCTGATGCACTTGGAGAACAAACTTCTGAAGAAGGTGGCATTATTCATTACAGCCAAGCATTTGATGATTATCAAGGTTTAGTTCATCTAGAAGCATTAGAAATGCTTTCAAAACAAGCTCAGGTGAAATTCCAGAGGCTTTTAATGAGACATTCAAAAGATGCTGACATGAAAAAGCAATTGGAAGATATAAAACTAATTTTTGAAGATTTATTAAATTATGATGAACCATCAGGTAATCATTTATAAATTATATATACAGTTTTGTATCATTAAATTTCAGGAAATAGAGTTGATTAGTTAGCTATTGAAAACATTAATCATTTGCAAATTTTGACAGTTGAAAACTTCAATAAATGGAGGTATCATTTTTTAAATTACGATCTTCCTACATAGAATTTTTTTGTAAGAGAAAATCATAAAACATTTTCCTTAAATATATCTATCAATTTTATGTTTGTAAAAGTCTAAAAATTGTATTTATCTGAGTCCAATTATAAAGATTTCTTATTTCCAACTATTTCTCAAAATTTCATTAAAATTTTTAGCTTTTTAAATATTCATGCACAATAAAGTTGCGTTTTCATGTTGTTATTATTTATTTATTATAATTGATTTTTTTATTTAGTTAGTAATAATTTAATAAATTTTTAATTATATGGTGATAAAAATTTTTATAACAAAATAACAATTTTTTTGGTATACCTTTTGATCTATATTTTTTGTTAGCATTTTGTAATGTAAATTATATTGCAAGGATATTTCATGGAAAAGCCAAAAATATAAATATATTTTAGAAAATGCAATACAAGTTTTCGATCATCAAAAAATATTCATTCTTAACTCAATTGGTCCAAATGTAAATAAAAAAACTTTTAACTGATAAATGAAGAATTGGTTATTCAACACATAGAAAAGCTTTTTTTGCTTAGGATTATGTGATATCTATATTTTGCATAATGTATTTATAAATAATTTATTTGGTTTTTGCATATAATTTTTATGAGGTTTTATTTAAATGGTATGCTTGTACAATGCTGTATTTTTGTATAAAGTTTTACTTTAATAACAAATCAAAAGTGGCAGTAATACCATACAGTAATTTCTAAAACATAACTTATTCAAAAGACTCAAAATGGAAAATTCCTCCTTAAAAATACTCAAGCTGAGGTATGCAATTAGTTTTTTTTTAAAATCAAAAGGTTATTATCAATTAAAATATGATGATTATTAAATATATGAATTATTTGATGATTATTAAATATACAATAATATGATGATTTTTTAAATATATAATTAAAATATATAACTTTTATGATTGTATTTTCTAATTTTAGAAAAATAAAGAGTAGTTTTATCTTTTTCAAAAAGAAAATGACTTATATTCATTTGATTCATTAAGTGTTCAAAATATTATCATATTTGAAGATAATGTTTAAATTGGGATTTGGCTATGAAAACATTTCAAACTTCAATTTTCACAAATTGTTATCAATAATGCGATTAAAATAGGTTGTTTATATCTCTTTATACTTTTTGATGTTTTCAGCATTTGATAGCTTAGATGCATGTAAAACTGATTTAGCTTTAATAGAGTTTAAAATTTTTGTCATAAAGAATGTAAACATTTAATAAATATAAACTTCATTTGTGATATTATTTAAAACAATTCATATTTTAAATCAAACAAAATAATAGTAGTGTTCCTTATGGTTATTGCTATATTATCCTCTTTTAATGTATTTTTTAATAAGTTAATCGGTATATGTTTTCAGCATAAAAACTGTTCTGAAGTTAGCTGAATTTTCCTTTAAGCTGGTATTGAAGGAGATTTTTTACTGTAATATATAGTATATACTTTAAAATTTCAATGTTAAATAAATAAATCTTGAGTTGCATTTTCTCAGAAAAATATTTATATAAAGTAGGACTATTGTTTGAAAAAGTACTTGTTGTGATTATGTAAATCAAAATGTATTCTAAATTCTGCTAGTATTATAAAATATGCTATCAAGCTCTATACTATATGCCTAAGCATATTGACAATAACTGAACAAGGATAATTTGTGCTAAAAGTACTTATAAAGCTACATAAATTATTTAAAGAAAAAAATGATGAAAGTTGAAACACGAAAATTAATAGGGGGTGATTTACATAATACAATTGATTCAAATCTAGGGACGAAAATTAATCTGAAAATAAAAAATTAAGAAAAAAGCTTAAAATTACCAATAAAATATTTGAACAAGCAAGCAAAAGATTGGGGAATTGTAGAAAAAATGGTAAAAATGTCTTCAAAGAAGTTACATTACAGGTAATGTTAGAAAGTCTTTCCAACTTTTATATATATAAAAAAAAAAAAAAAAAAAAAAAAAAAAATAGAACCAGAAAAAAAATGTTTTAAATTACTTTTAAACTATAAACTCCTCTTTGTAAAATTATTTTAGTAACTTAATTTTAAACATGAAATCAAAATTGACTTAAATTTCTGTTGCTGAAATTAAATGCAGTTTTCAAGGTCATAATCTATTCATACTTAAATTTTAGTCCATATGTTTGTAATGTACTTTTATTTTTCCAGTAAGATCTTTTAGGATATATTTATTAGATTTAGTGGCAGTTATTCAACATTGAAAATTCATTTAGAAGTTGGCATTGTATGATACATAATTAATGAATCAATATTTTAGTTTGAATTGAAACCAAGTTTTGGAAATATTTGCATTAAAAAGAAATCACTCCAAAATTTAAAGCAAAATATTTATCTTATGTTTAATTTGTGTTATTGATTTTTATTTTTAGCTTATTTCTCACTTGAACCATTTTAAAAAATATTGTAGTCTTATGTTTATATAAGAACATTTCTACACTCATCTATACTCTGATTATAAAATGCATGTATAAAAAATTTAAGTTATAAAAATTTTTAGTGATGGTGGGATTACATTTAGAAAATGGCTTGTTAGTTATTATAAAAAATGATAAATTTTTATATACTCTGTTTCTTCAATAATTATGCATAATTGAAACACATTTAAAAGCTTTTCCCTAATTTGAAGTGCATATGCCATTTTGTAAAGCTAAAATATTTCTTAAAAAAAATATTTTACTTATTTTATTCAGCACTCTGTTTAGAATATTTAACTGATTTGAATTACTTTAAGAGCTATGATTGTTATGTTGCAATTATGATTGATGTGTCTTGAATGATATCTCAAATATAATTTTAATCTCAGTGTGAAATACTATTTTTTTGTAAAGTATTTCCCCCCTTTCCAGGAAGTAAAGAGTATCCAGAATTCGGCTCTAAATTTAGAGAAAATGCTCTTAAACTCAATATTCCTTTAAATGTTGATAACATAATAATGGTAAGAAAATTTTAAATTCATGAAAACTCACAATTTATATTTTTATAATTAGTTTTATTTAATTTCTAGTAATTAAAATTTCTGATATTGGTTCATGGTAATTGGTATGGAACAAAAGAAGTAAATTATTAGGATTTGATGTTTTATTTCTCTTATTGTAAAATTAATAATTTAACAAATCTTAATTAAATAACTTTTTTTATTAATAAATTATTTAATTAGGTTATATTAATTTCTTGTGAAAGAAAAATTGGAAAAAAATGACTATATGTTTTGATTGAATAAATAGCATAAAACATTATTATTTTTATTAAACTGGCTTAAAATTTCTTGAAGTTTTAGGATTTTTTTGTTTTCTTTAGAATGCTTATGGATATAATTAATATAAATACTAAGAAAGGAAATTCTTAAGGTAGAAGCTGTAATTGAAAGTTATTAATATAATAATTATGAAATTTATAGGCAGAACCCTATGATTCCATGTTTAAAGAATAATTGTTCTGCTTAATTAACAAATGAAATACTATTTTTTGTATTTTAATATTTTAAAACTACTTGTTATTGAGATCATATATTTTAAATTCAAATGTACTTTTAAACTCATAATTTCAGATTCTATATCAACTATAAAATTAATTCCTTTATTTGTATCTCTGTTTTTCCAAAATTATAATAATTTTCTGTCATACTTAAACTATTTCCTTAAGTATAAAAGTTATAGTAATAAGAGTTATTCTCTTTCATATTTTAAATTCTTTAATATTTTTTTCCTTTTTAAGATATTTTCAGTTTTTAAAAATAAGTGAGAAGTCTGAACAATAGTAATCAATTCAATTTTTAACTTATTAATAATATAATAGGCGTTGATTTTGAATGCTAAAAATCTATACCACAGCATTATCAAAAACTTGAATTATCCTTATACCTATATAAATTTTTTACTTGATTTTGTGATAAATGATTTTTTAAATTTATTATAGAGCTTTCTATTTACCGTATTTTCCTGTATATAATCCGCAGTGGCGTATTATCCGCACGGCCGTTTTTTCGAGTGAAAGGAAAAAAAGCGGCGTATAATCCGCAACAATTTTTTTTTCGCCGAATAGTCTAAAATATGTACTGCTGATAATAAAGGTGTCACATAAAATAAAAAAATGCACAGTAGGATTAAAAATTTAATAAATTGTATAGAAAAAAAGCATTTATTATGAAAAATATCAATCTAGATCCAGTTCATCACAAAGTGCGATAAATTGAGATGAAAACACGAGGTCGATCAAAAGCGATAATTTTGAGAAGAAAGTCTTGTAAAACTTATCGATATTTAGCTTCTAATAACTTATAAAACGATGTTAGACATATTTAAATTAATATATATTTGCTTTGTTAATATTTAAATGAAAGAAATGGATTATTTACAAATTGTGTATTTTATACAATTTTTTTTTTTTTCCGCGCTTGCTTTGTTTTTTACTTCACATTAACACATTTGAGGCCATTATTTTTATTTGCTTTCGCTATAGCTTTTAATTTAAAATCTGCTGTGTAACTTAAAAATTTTCGCTTCAATATGACGATATACGAATTTGAATATTTTCAAAACGAAACAGCTCACGTCAAGGCAAATTGCAAAATGAAGTTAGCGAATTTACAACCGTAAAATCTTTAAGAGGAACCGAATTCGTTTTTGAACGTAATTGCACAAAGCCGATTATAGTTTAAATAACTCAGGTATGTCCTGGTTATCACCTGTTATTTATTTTATGAAACATAAAGAGTATTTCTTTCAAAACCTTCTTGTAAGCTTTTCTGATGGAGAATGTTTTTTATCAGATAATCTGCGGTGGCGTATAATACGCACAACGAAATTCGGAACTTTTTTAACACTTTATCTTATTATTATATACAGGAAAATACGGTATCTACAAAATTTTCATAATGACTGTCCTATTATCTGATCATGTGATTTATTTTGGTACAATATATATATCATATTATTAAGTATGTATATTTAAGGGAAAAAAATAAGTAAAGGCTCTATAAATAGATGAAAAATAAGAGAATTATGCCAAAAAAATAAATAATAGATGAAATATGTAAATATATTATCTGTTTATTGTTTTGGTATAATTCTTATATATATGCACATGCATGTTTCATATTTCAATATTTTTAATAAACATTGAACTGAAATTTATTACTGTGATTTCAGAATCATCATAATTTTACTGATTTTTGGGTGAAATTTTTTAGTAAAATGTAGTGCAGGAATCTTTTTCATCCAGTTACTTCAATCTGGTTTTTTTGTTGTATCTTTATAGGAATTCCACCTATTCAAATAGTTTTTAGTTATAATATTTATATGTTATCTCAACATGTGTGAAAAAATTGAAATTTTTTTATTTTAGTTTTTACTTATAATTGTGACTTTTTTTGTTTAATTGTATGTAAAAGTGATTTTTGTACCTTTATCATAGCAATAAAAACCTGTAACAAGTTGAGTTTTATTTTTATTATAATATTTATAAAGTAGTTAGTTGCGTTAAGAATTTTTAACGCAATCATTAATTAATGATTGCGTTAAAAATTCTTAACGCATTTTTAACGCAATCATTAAGTAAAGATCAAAATAAAGAAATGTTGATCTTTATTTTTGTAAATAAAGATCGACATTTCTTTATTTACAAAAAGATAAACAAAGAAATTTTATTTATTTATTTATCTTTTTATAGACTGAAGAGAGACTGAAAAATTCTTTTTCAAAATTTGAGCAGATAACTGATGACAGTTCTTTCACGCCAAATGTAAGTAAATATTATTTTGTTTTTGAATTTTCTTAGTGTATTATTGTAATCTTTTATTGTGATTTCCAAAATAAACACTAAATGTTTGCAGATGCATTACAGCAAATGCTTTAACAAATTTAGAGTTGATCAGGAATATCAATGATATATTAAGTAAAATTGTGAGTGACATCACTGAGAAAAATTAATAACGTTTATACGATAGGTGTAAATGTTAAAAAAATATTTTTGCTGTTCACAATTGTACTTATATTTGCTAATTATATTTTATTTGCATACATATTTATTTATTTCATAAAAATATTATAATAAGGCATGCAATTGTTTTAGTAAAGGAAAGTTAACTTTTGAGAATATAAATAATTACAGCAAGTAAAATAAGTGCTTCAAAATCTGATTATTCACTCTCTAGATTAAAAAAAAATCGTAATTCTTGATTTAAATTAGAAACTAAACGTTTTGAGTCAATTAAGCTATTACATATTACTGTACAACCTTTTTACTTGAAGATACAATTTTAGTATTTTTGAATCTTGGTATTATTGGTGATTATTTCATTGATTCTCATATACTTCTTACCTTGTTTTCAAATCAATGTAGAATGTTTTTATCTTTCTAGCTTCTCATTACCATAGCGTCTATAGAAATGACAGAGTTAAACATGTTACTTTTAAATTTGTAAACATCATGAAATTTCTTCTCAAAATTGTAGTATTTATTGAATAATTTAATAAATTAAAGTGATATTCTTAAAAATTTTCTAACATTTTTCATTATATTATATCTATTTACTGTTACATACATATCCCATAATTTTGTTTAAATTGTGTATGTATATACTTTAATGCACCCATATTACAAATGAGAGAGTTTTTTCTAAAGTAATATGGAAAAAATGTTTTAAGTAAATTCAAATATTATTGTAGCATATTCAAGATAAAAGAAAACTTAATGAAAAGCAACTTTAAGTATAATTGAAGGAAACTTAATCATTTATGTGACAAGTGACTGGCAAGGAAAATCCAGACTTCAGTTGAAATGTGTGATCACTTTTGGTTAGAATGAATGTATTCATCTTCTGGCCATGCTAAATATAAGGTTGTAATTGAGTGGTGTAAACAAAAATTAATTGCATTGAAAAAGATAAAATTAATAAGTATAAAGTGCATAATTGACTGTAAGTCATTAAAAAATGTTAAGTAGTGACAACAAAAGTAATGATAATAAAACATAAAAGAATTTAGAAGATTTGAACTCCAACTCAACAGCAGCAGATACAAAATTCTTTGCACAATCATCTTTCTGAAACAACTTTAATTCATGAGTATTTTCGACAAAAATTGTCACATAAACATAAAATCTGGTTTCCAAAGCCTAGAAGATAATTTGTTTTGTTGAATATTGTTTGTATTGATCTCATATTGATCTTTAGTTGCTAGGCACTACATATATTCTTTGGTTATTGAGTTCAGTTCTATTATCAAATGATTCATTAATTATATCAGTAGGCTATATAAATATTTAATGTATATTCATTATCTCAGTATAATGATTTTTCATTGGATTAAAGCTCTTGACAAATGATCATTCTTTAAGTACAGCTAAAATGCAGTAAATCTTGACTTTATTGTTCAGATAAGAATAACTGCCAAGCTATTTTTCTTACATGGTTCTATTATTCCCCATAAAAGAATTTTTATACATATTAACTATGTCTTCACAGTCATATCACTTTTTAATTTTGTAACTGCAATATATAGAGATAGTTCTACAATTTCACTTGCTGCATTTTCTTCTCAGATCTTTGCCAAACTAGTATTTGAATGGTTAGCACTCTCGTCTTTGGATCAATTCCCAACTTGGGCCTGAATTTTTGTAAGGGTTGGAAATCTACTTTAAACTAGGTCTTAGTCAAATTAGCCATTGTCTGCAAAAAGTTACTGTTGAGTGACTAACAAATCAATCTCTCAGATTTTACTGTCACACAAGAAAGCTAAGAAAATGGATTGAGTTATTTTGATAGTTTAACCAAACCGTTGTAAGCATATTTTATTTCCTAATAATCAAGATTACAATATTTAGATGGAAATATTCTAATTTCAAGACTTTTCTTTTTTATAAATGGAAAAAGAAAAAATATATACTTTTCTATTTCTGTTTTTGAGCACATTTGGGAATTTCCTTGCATTGTAACTGTTAGGACATAATTTGCTATCAATAAAGAAGATCTGGAATTATGTGATAAAAAAATCATACAATATTCTGAAGTTTAATCATCCAACTACACTTATCAAAATATCCTGAATTTGGAAATTTCTTGTTTAATTTTTAGGTTCCAATTATTATTAGGTTCTAAATATTATATCTTAAAGATTGAAATTATATAAATCAATAGTGATGTTTTGTTTATTTTGTAAAATAAAATTATATCAGTATTATATTTTTTCTCACACAATTGTTTTATAGCTTTATATTTTTGAAGAAAATTTCTTTTTAATTAGCAATTTTTATAAGGTAACTAGCAAGTTTATTTTAACTATATTTCATCAAAAATTATCTCTTTGAATATACAGAGTGATCAAATTAAAAGAGGTCACATGTTCTATTCATAAAATAGACATGGGGCGTCTTGTTTTGGCCATCTTGTATTTATTAAATACATAGTTTTAACATTTTAATACCAAAATACACTATCCTAATTAAAAAAATTATAATTTTTGTCTTGCTGTAATTTAAATAACAGTTTAAATTTATTAAAATTTTAATTATAATGATTGGAACTAAAAATGGGTAATTTTTAGCTTGATAAACTGAAATGGCATTAACATATGTATATTATTTTTTATACTTTCTCACAGTTTAAAGATAATCTCTATTTGTTTCTCCAAAGAATGACTTAAAAGATTCCAAAAATAAAATAAAAAGGTCAACCAGAAGTAATCATGATTTGTCGTCATCAGAAAATAGTCATGAAATACATTTTGTTTGGGAAACAGTAAATACAACAAAATTTGAAATTTATAAATACTTGAAAAATATTTTTCTTCTTTTATAGGAAATATTTCAGTCTTCAATATGTACTTTGGCTGAATTCACAGCAAAATGCATTGAAGTTTTTCACAAGATAGGAGAACTTATTTTAGTTCAATCAGATTTAGGTATTGATATAGAAACTTGGGCATCTCATCTAATAAAGTAAGCTGCTTAAACAAGTTTTTGATAATTTGAAATTGAGTGTTAAAAATGTGCTATTTATTGAAAAATAATTTTGTTATAGCTTATCAGATATAATGTGTGTGAGAGTTAATTGCTTTGCTAGTAGCTATCAAACTGCTTTAGATTCTTCTCAAGTAAGTAAAAACTAAATATTTTTCTAGAGATACAGTTATTGGAAAGAGTACAAAATATATTATTTAAGAAAATATTAGTCTTAGATTTGCAAATCAGTATTATTTAGTTATATGTAATATTGGGTCAACATGTTCAAAGCAATTTTTTGTATATATATATATATATATATATATATATATATATATATATATATATATATATATATATATATATATATATATATTGGCAAAACTTTTATTCATTGTTTCATGTTTTTATTTTAGAAACATTTCCCAAATTATGTAAATTCTAATGGTTTAAACATTACTGGCATGGTGACCAATATATATGTTGAAGTAAGCATTTTGAATTTGTTTTCATTTTCTCATATTATGTTTAAATAGCATTAATCTACATATAAATAAAACCCTTATTTTGTTTGCTTGCCCAATTTTTGTATAGGTTGGCATGGAATAAAACTAAATTAATATCAGCATATTAGTCTCTGGCTAAAATAAAAATTTTTAAACTTTGTATTATCCTCACAGAATTATGTAATAAACCACAACTCTTCTTACTTCAAGAATGGAGACTTGTGGTTCTTTATTAAGTTATGCATGATATCCTTTTCAAGTTATCATCCAAGAATAACTGAGAGTGGTAAAAATTATTTATAAACAAAAAAATTCTCATCATTTTACATTCTATTAGTGATTTTTTAAAATAATAAGTTCTCTTTTTTTTGTCATTTAAATATATTTTATACTTTTCCCAACATGCCTCTTTCAGAAATGCATTGAAATGTAGTTTTCAATATTTAGTATCTTTGTAGCTGAGAATTTTAAGCATTCTATTCCACATTTGATTTATAACTAAACTATACATGAAATCTTATTTCATATGCTAAACAGCATTTTGAATTAAGCTAACATAATAAATATCATTTATCTACAACTCACAATTAATTTTCGGAAGCTAGTTATAAGTTTTCTACTGGAATTTAGGCCTGCTAGTCTAAACAAATAATCTTATTCTGTTTGTAATCTTATTCTGCTCCTGAATTATTTCCTGGCACTGAACTGAGAACAGCTGCGTGGAATGGAATAAAAGTTATATTGGGATGTTTGTCACTGAACTAAATTTCAAAATTTTGATTATAGTGTTTGTAATTAATTTTAACAAAGTTAACCCTGACTTGTACTTCCTGTAAGTTAAGCATCATGTCACAGTGTTAACATTTTGCCCCAGGAAATCATTGTTTTTCCTACCTTTTTCAGTGCAATTTTTTTGAAAAAAAAATTTAGTTATTATTATTTTTTTGAAAAACATTGCTTTTACCATGGAACATAGATGAAAAGAATCCAGACTTCAATATTTTTGCAGCTAAAACAAATTTCATAGCATCCAACAGGGTTTTGGATGCTCTATACTTGAAACCTCATTTGTTTGTGCAAATAATTTTTTGAATCACATAGTTAATTATACTACTTTCCCAAATCAGATTTTACCAGAAAGCTGCATTCACTTTTCGTATTGGAAGCTTTTCAAGCCATATAAACAACAAAATTCTTTCATTTTACATAGTTGGTGTATAATTTTAACAACTTCAAATCTAGTTGCTAAAAATAAAAATTTATTTATTTTGAAAATGCATGCAAATTTTTACTGAAAATATCAGATCATTGAGAATTTAAAATAATAAAATTGTATGGTGTTTTCAAATTCAATATTAATACTATGGTTAATCTATTTCTAGGCTTCTAACAGTAATAAATATATCCAAGATGCCCTTCAAATGTTACTGCCAGTCCTTCAAGTACACTTGTTGGAAAGTTTAGAATTGTAAATATATTGTGATCATAAAAGAAAATTTTGTATAATTAGAAAACTTTATATAATTGATTGCATAAAATATTTTGATCAGCATGAATCCTATTTTTTTCAAAAGACCAAATTTTCATAATATAATGAATTGTGATGCTTTTAGTTCTTTATTGTACTGCTCTTCATTTTCATAATCCAGCATTTTTAAAAGCTATAGGTTTTAGCATTTAATATTTCTCAGTTTATGATATAAAATTTGTTATCTTTTATGTGTATTGCTACAATATGGTCTTGTAAATTATTTTCTGTACTCAATTTAAATTCAGAAATTTTATTCTATGGAGAATGGCATTGAAAATATCCATAATGAATATCTAAGAATTATAGAGAAACAGTTTCTCTATATCTTAAAATGCTCCTAAAATATAAATCAAAATGGAATATGTAAATAAGAAAATAAAAATTAATTGCTTTTTCATGTTGTCTGTTAAAATCATGCAGAATTCACTATAATGCAAAGGAAAAATATAAAATTATTGTATTTATGAATATATAAATTATTTTTAATTAATAAAATTGATAATATGTGCATATATTCTTTAAAAATGAATAGGGTAATTAAAAATGGTACAGAACTTGCAGTAACATGACACTTACAGGATATTATGTAGAAAGTGTTTTACTTTGTAAAAAGATGCCATATAAATATTAAAATATAATAAATTATTTTATTATAGTATCTTCACACTGATTTATTAAATGGAAAACTTCATAAATTTAGTGAAATAAGCAACTACACAAATGAACAAGTTACTTTAATCAGAGAATTGGAAGTTCTTGCAAAAAAAATATGTATAAAGTAACCTTATTGTTATATATATATATATATATATATATATATATATATATATATATATATATATATATATATATTCAATGCCACATGGAATTATGAGAAATTTAAAGTTAGTTTTGGCAACAAAAATATATGTCAACATTCATATGCAGAATAAAACAAAATCTTATTTGATAGTTTTCTTATTCAGGAATGAAATGATAAGAGAGTTCAGATGTTAATACAAAATTTAATTTCAAATAATTATTTACACACATTCAACAGCAGGCTAGTTTCATTGAACTAAGGAAATGCAGTATTGTAGTTCTAATTGAACACTAAAAGTCAAAAAAATAAAAGGCAGACATCTGTCTGATCATTTTACTAATGCATTGATGACACAGAATTTTTTCTAACATTAAGAAACCTAAGATAATTATTGAAGCAAACTGTGGCATAAGGTGTAAGATTTTTCTAATGAAGTCATTATATACTACAAGAACCAAATTAACAGCTGAATGACTTGTGTTTAGGCTTCAATTCCTAGCTTAAGTATAAATTATAATGATTCTTAATCTATTTTAAACTGATACACAAGTGAATTAGCTCTCATGCAAAAAACACCCATTTAACAAACCATATACTGTTATAAATTTGTCATAGATATTGACATTCAGTATCTATAAAAAATATCTTATTGAATGTGTACACATATACAGTTCAAAAAAAAAAAAAAAAAAAAAAAACTTTAATTTAGTCATTTTTAGAAATGGAAGTGATTACACTAAATCTTGGAATTGTCTGCATAGTTCAAATAATATCACACAAAACTGGTCTTAAAACCTCAACAATACAAAAATTACTGTTAATTAGAAGTTTCATTCTCAAGAGTTATTGAAGAGTAATTCAACCATGTGATATGATTTTTTATTTTACTGTGTAGTAATTGAATGTTTTAAATCATCATATATACACTTCAATGTAGAATACTCTGATGTATTATTGCCATATTCTATTTTAGTTTTATTATAAACAATTTCAAAGTGAAGAAATTATTTTATTCAGAAATTTCAACAGATATAAATTAAAAATTCTTTATTTCCCATGTACTTGAAAGAGTTTTTATATTCAACATTTACAGGTATACATATTTTATTGATGTAATAAATATTAAAAAAAAAATACAAGCATTATTTACACAAGTTATAAAATTGTAATTTATTTTACAATCCACAAAAAATTCATCAGTTCAAGATGCACTGGTAATACGTTTCCCTCTTTTATTTCCTGCTGGAGGCTTTTGCAATTGAAATGGCTTTTGATTATTCAAGGCAAATTGAGATTGAGCAGAATTATCACTTTGAAAACCAGTTGCATCACTGAGACTAGAACTACCAAAAGGCACTCCAGTTTGACCTATTGCCATAATTAACAAACCTTGAATTAGTTTTATTAAACTTACAAAATCTCAATCAAAACTTTATTTCCTATAAAAACTTAATCTCCATAAATAAATTATTAGAAGGAATAAACACACACTTTTCATAAAATAACTTAAAATGAATATCTTAAATTTATAGGAAATTTTTGCTTACTAACAGTTATGCTCTTGAATATAAATGCAAAATCTGGTTTAAAAATATCAGACTGAATCTCCCAATACAAACGGTTCGGGATGCATGCAAGTGAAATAATGGCATTACATAATTTTTACATTTACCTTAATTTGAAAAATTTGAAGTTAATGCATTAATTTTATGCTTCTAGGTGTATATTGAATTTTCTTTAAATATATATCTATTTAATATTTGTGTTGAATACAAACATTTAGAAAAATAAGATATTGGAGAAAAAATTCCATTCAAACTATGAATATATGAGCTACCATTTTATATAAAATATATTTAATTACAATCAATATAGATAAATATAAATTAAATAGTTATACTTAGCAATAACAATTTGAATAAAATGTATGCAAATCAGTAGATTAAACGTTACTTTTTTGTATTATCTTCGTTAAATCTTTCTAAGATATTATTATATACATTCACAAGTTCCGCATGTGTTTTATAAATTATGAAACTACTGGTGGCTAAATTATTTTTTAAAGTAAATAAGAAGTTCCAAAGGATATATAGGTAAAAATTCATTTTCATGTCAAAATAAGTACTACACATCTCCTGAATTTATTTTCTTTATAATTAAATTTAATCTCAGAAATCAGTATTTTAAAAGAACTTAGAAATTAAAAATTATATATATCTTGAATAAAATTTCACTTTTATCATGTACTTATTTCTAATATACGATTTTTTTCCTTTGTAATAACTTTACCATTTTAACTACAACCATAGATCTTAGTACAAGCTCTTATGTGCAAGAAAGTCCAATTAACCAATAATATATATATTACCACAACTACAATAACAAATCAATTTAATTTATCTTCAAGAAATACTCATTTGAGCTAAAGGATTTCTACAAATCATTTTTCATGAAACATTTGGACATAAAAAAACTACTGAGCATTTTTTTTTTCTACAGAATTTTTTAATTGATCATAAGAAGCTGATGTTACTCACTATAAAAATATGGAAAAAGGTTGTAGCCTAAGTTGAAATAGTTTCAATATTAGGATTGTGAAACTATGCTCAAGATTTAAGCATAATATGCATATATTAAACAATATAATTATTCAGAGCTTAAATATTTACATTGCTTTTCAATTATATTAATCACCAATTTATTGTTTTGGTAGAATTGAATAGATTATTTAAAGTTATAAACTTTTTTCTTTCATTAAAATCCATCAGAATAGAATTTTTTTTAAACATGTAAAAAGTATATTACTTGCAAATAAAATTCCTAAATTATTACCATATATCAATTTTAATATCTTTGATGAACAATCAATCTGACAAATAAAATTAATGTTTTAGTTAGCAATTTTGGTTAAGTAGTATTTTTAATAAAATGAAATTTCTGGAATATAAAAGACATGGAAGCAGATGGATTGTTTCCAACAATTATGGCTACATGCATACTCTTAAAGGATTATATTTACACTAGATAATTCTTTATTAACTTAAATTGATTGTTCAACAAACACTGACAAAATCAAGATAAATTTAAGGGGATGAAAAGACATTTTATAATAAAATCAAATTAATTCTTTTGAGTTTTTTCTCAAGGATTTTCTTAAGGATATATATTTGAAAATATTAATCCCTTTTTTCTTTTCCCTAAATCTCTTAACATAAATATTACCACTAATCAATCATGTTTAAAAAAGTGGAGGAAACTTTCATATTCTTAGGCTAATTTTATAATACTGTAAATCTGCATGATTTTATGGAGCCACTATAAAAAAAATACTATAACTACTAAAAACCATAAAGTTATGACTGCAATTGGATTGTCTAACAAGGGGGGGGGGAACTTAGCTTACTACCAGCCGTGCTAATCAGTTATTGAATTCCTCTAGACACTTTGATTTAATGTAGGCATTTTACATGTTTTAGTACTGCCTGTTCAATAGCAACATTGTATGGTAAGAATTTTTCCTATGTATTAGATGAAAGTTTACATCATAAATTGATACGAACTGCTGATTACTTTTCCAATTTTTGTTATATTTATTTAAAAATAAATGAAAAATAGGAGAAAAAAGATGTTTTCACTTAAGTCTCAATAAAAATTAATAAAATAATAAACTAACATATTACTCAAAAGCCAGATGTTAAATAAAAACAATGAACTTCTAATAAGTTTGTTTTTGATAAGATTGTTTACAACTATTTAATTTCAAAATTTATAAAAATTCCCATGAGGGGTCACTTTACTTCCACATTTAATGTTTTAATTAAGGTTAGTCACAACAAAGAAAAAACAAAAATTCACAAGTATACATGTCTAAAAGAAAACAATCAAAAATATCAAATTAAGTACAATAAAAAAATATTGCTCAAATACTGCAATATTTATAGGGTTACAATTGAAGGAAATAATTTATAATAAATTATTTTTCTGTAATTTTTGTTCCATTAGCTTTGAAGAAATCATTCATTGGAATAAATAAATATGTGTTTAATCTGGCTAAATATTGCATGAATTTATGTATGTGATAATTTTAGCATTGTTTATTGTTGTATCACATTCTTTCCTATTTTAGGCAAAATAATTTATTTCTGTCAGATAATGCATTCATAAATACTAATTGGATTATATTCAATCATGTCTGAAATGTATAAATCATTATCTGGATATATAATACATATTCTCTTAATAGATTTTGAGTAGATGAATGTTATGAGTACATGCTGCAATAGCATTCTCATAACAACTTACATAAATCAAATAAATAGAAGACATACATGTGAAATAAAAACAAAGTTTTCACATCCTTCATATACATTAATGAATTTTAAGCAAGTGCAATAATAATAACTTATCAATTTAATTTCGGATTTTTTTTTTCAAACACCTGTTTACATAACATTACAATTGCTTGCACAGTTTACACTACTTCATATGATGAAAAATAATGTTTCAATAATTTGAAAATCTTTAATTAATAATTTAATAATCAATTAGTTTACATTTTCTTTTACCATTTTTTCACATAAAATTATGCATGAAAGTATTTCTTTTTAGAGACTTGTAGATATTTACTTCAAATGATAAAAGATGCTCTAAAAATTTAGAAACATTTTTTCAAAACTGAATAAAAGGCTATTCTTTTAAATAATATACTTCATAGTGATTTTGTCAACCAATATCATTTTTTAAGACAAAAGATGATAAGGATCACTTTATTTGAATGATTACTTCTCACCATTTTTATAATACCTTGATAAATTTTTTCTTTATATATAACTATTTAATTGTCTTTCAATGCATTTGATATTTTTATAAATAGTAATGATTACATTTAAATAAATGTAATTATTACTATTATTAAAAATCATTTTGTCTGTTCCTATGAACCATTGTTATATGCAAATTACTGAATTTTCTTTCAAAATAATTTTTCTTGTTTTCTAAAAAAAAGTGAAAAAAAAAATAAATAAATAAAATAATTTATCACTATGAAGATTTGACATTAGTTTAAGATATTCAATAAATTTTGTTTTGCAGCAACAAATCGTTTTTGACAAAGAATCATGGAAGTAGTACACAGTATGGAATAAAACATACTTAATATTTGTACAAATAATTAAAAGTGTTTTTCCACTTGCCACTAAAATTGAATGCACATCTAATTTTTTTGAATTGAGTAATGTTTTGCATGAAAAATATCCTTTAATTAACTGACAATTGTGTTAAAATTAAATATTTAATATATTTAAAAATTACAAATTATTTTTTGCATTGCTTATAACTTACTGTAAAAAATATTTAGTAAAATTTATTATATTTATTTAACTTAAAATAATAATCTTATGTGTACACATAAGATTACTATGTAATATTATATTTTAAAACCATGAAAATATTAGACCTCCGAATAACAAAACAATTTTTATAACTTACAAATAACTTAAAACATTAGATAAATAAGTTGTTTTAATGATTTTAAATATAAAACCAACATTGCAAGGGAGAAGGGGGGGGGAAATGAAATCCTGAAGTTAAAATGAAATCCTTAAATGTGTTAGAGCTTAATCTTAATTAAACAATATTTTCTCTCTCATAAGTCTCTCCATTATTTCCTTAAATATTGTAACAGCAATGCACAATTTATCATTTTAAAGTAAAAGTGGAATGAATTACTAATAATAATGTATTAAGATACAAAGAAAACGAAAAATCATTGGCTTCTAAAAATATCCTATAAGGAGATCATTTAAATGATAAGAAACAGACTGAAATTTGAATTACAGTTGTTCATCTTTCAGAATCAAAATAGTTTATGATTAAGTCCAAAATCGATTCTTGAGCATTGAATCAATTTCAAACCATTTCTATTTATGGAGGTAAGAATTATAACAAATGGAATTGAAGTTATAGTACCAAGAAAGCTTTTAAATATTGCAAATAACTAAAAAATGAGAAACAGATCAGGGAATTCGCTAATATAACTGAACCACAAAGCAATAAAATATCAGGTGATTAGATAAAATCAGAGATTTTCTTCTGCCCAACATAATAGCTAAAAGAAAAGCGTTCAAATATTGAATATATTGTATATTATACAAATTGCGCACAAGCCCCTGGAAAAATGTTTCTAAGAACATGGACTTGAATTACCAATATTACACTCTGATAAAATATAGCTTTTAGAATGCTTTAGCTTATTCAGTAAACTGCTTATCCCTATGAATTTTTTCTTTCCTGAAGGAGATGGAATTTTTTTCAAAGCTGTAATGTTCCTTTTTTGACTTTGATTAAGAATGCAAGAACATTATGGATTAAATTTGGTTCTTAAAGAGTCATTAAATAATTAGTTGTCTTAAGCATTGTCATTGATGTTAAATATGAAATTTGATTTTTATTATTGTTAAAAATGTTACTTCATAAATTACCAGTCAGAATTGTATTTTCATTTAAGAAAAATGCATAAGAAATTTATTATTATTATTATTATGGTAACAGTAATGAGTTTAATCCAAACTAAAGAAAAAAGAAGTTTAATTCTGTACGTTAAATACTTAAAAACAAATTCCCTTATTAAAATTTTTGTTAAGTACTGATATTTCCCCAAAAAAATATTCTCAAAATCATTGTGATATTGCAAATATATAAACTTTGTTATAATAAAAATCACATTAATGAAGGGTGAAAAACTATTTTCATATAAAGTTCTCGAAATTTATTCAAGATTTCAGCATTTAATTTGCAATTTAAATTAAAAGTAGTAGAAATTAGTCATTTTTTTTTTTATCTCAATTGTAGCCTTAAAGTAGGATGGTTTTCTATGGAGATAAAGGCAACAGATTATATATGCCAGACTGTTTAAATAAAACTGGTGGATGCTGCACTTTTGCTTTTTACTCACATTTGTCAATGTGTATGATTTGAAATTTACTGGATCTCTTTTTCGGGAAATGTAAGCATGAACCATTATTAATGAAGTCTCCTAAAAGATAATTAACATGATTGATACTAAAATGACTTAAACAACTTTAAGCTGTCTACTATTTAGTATCAAAATAGTTAAATTGTGTGTCCTAAATGAAACAGAAAATTTATTAGTTGACACTATTACAGGAAAATGGTCATATCACTTCAATGTTTGGCTTTTTTCTGCTTTCTGAACATTAGTCTATTGCAAGGCCAAAGCTTTTCACCCAGTTTTCTTCAAATGCAAGTCTTAAGTAGTTTGACTGCAGTTTGTTGCAGAATCTTTTTTAACATTATCTTCCCACACATTAGATGGCCTTGCATTCTCTTATTTTCTTCCTATATTTACAAGTTTTTTTTTTTTAATTGGAAATATAGATAGTTTGAGCCAGTCATTAATACACGGTGTTTAACTTTTCTCACTATGTCTGGTTGGTCCTATTTACCATAAATATATTGTAATTGTATAAAATTATAACTCACTATCAATGAAAAATCCTCCTGGTAAGCAACTAATACAGTAAACACTAAAATACCTTACAACAGGTTTAAATTGCTCATTATTTGGTATCATAATTGTGTCATTCTTATCACATTACTTGCAACAACAGTAACTCATTATAATTTTATAGTTAAACTGGTTAAAGTAAAATAAAATATATACAATTAATATTCTTTAAGTAAAATATATGATATAAAAAATAAATAAGTTCAAGAGTCTTTTTTCTGGATAAAGAAGTATTATGTTAAAAAGCTAATTTAGTAAAATTAAAATATTATACACTATTTCAACTGTTATTCCCAACAGTTATTCAAGCTGCTTGTTAGAAGCAAATAGCATTATTTATGCATGTAATTCTGAAAGAATTAGTTTCAGTAAATAAATATTTTATCTTTGAAAATAACATAACTGATTTTCAATCCATATTTTGAAATTAATACATTAATCATAGCTATACATTAATAGCTGTTATGAATTATTACATAGTGAATAATAACTACTGAATTGTATGATAAATATTCATTTTTTGAAGAATAAGATATTTTTAGAGGAATGGTTTTACATGTTAGAGCACTGAATATTAATTTTATGGCTATTATTTTAGCAAATACATAAAACATAAAAATATCCTTTTTCTAAATGTGAGGGGCAGTTAAAACTTGAAATTAACTTGGATATTTACTTTAACTATAAAACATTGTTGTAAGCAATATTTTTTTTTCTTGCTTATGGTTATTATATATATTTATACTTTTTAGTACTTTATGAATAGAGTTAAAATTTCTCTAATCTGCAGTATATAACTAGGAATAATCAAAGTACAAAATTTATTTATTCAACATTTTTTATTCCATAGGCATTTAAATTATTATATGATATAAAGTAGAAATTTCACCCGAATGCAATAGCAAAATTTTTTTAATGTTTCTGGGAAAAACATATTAATAAAGATCATGCGAACTTTAGCGATAAATCCTTATTTAAGAAATCAATATGTACCATAAAACAAAAAAACTTTTAATCTAATTTTTTAACATAGGAAATGCATATAAATGTTTATATTCGAAACTAATAATTTTGAAATCACCAGTGAAAGCTTGTATTTTATTTGAAAGTTTTAAAAATACAAACATGCTATGACTATTGTCATTTCCCAAACTTAAACATGAAATAAAACAAAAAAGGAAATCTTTTGAACAAATAATAAATAAAATTTAATGCAAATGACTAAAAACAAAAGTAATATTGAACTCAGAAATTAAAATTTATTAAAAATAACAGAATTGCTCATCATGTTTCAGTTGTAAATACATTAAACACTTGGTCATATTTTTATCTTTAATACTTTACAATAAAAAGTTTCTCAGCAAATTTTGTGAGTGCAACATCTATCTAATTAATATAATATAACAATCAATTTTTTATTTTATTTCAGGCTACCACAGAAATTTGCTGAAATATGAAAGAATAGATTATGCTAGTAAATTCCTAAAATTAAGACATTATCAATTAAAAATATATAAATAAAAAATTACAGTAAAGCATTTTATAAAACCAAGATATAATATATTCCAACAAGTCATTTTTAAAATGTAAAATAAAATATTGATTTAACATAATTGTTTAATTTATATTTCAAGACACAAAAATGATTTCAAGTAAAATGAAATGTCATATCTGACAATAATTCAAATATTAGACGATTTTAAGGAAAAGAAAATTTTACATATGAAATTGAAAAAATTAGGCCAATACATGAAAACTTAACAAAACTTAATTCTTACCACTATTTACCTAGTGGTTTAAATGGTGATAGATTTTGAAATGAAGATAACTGTCTGCTACTGAAAGATAACCTTATATGTCCAGATCCTAATCCTGAAAAGACATGTTAAAATATTTAATTAAAAATTTGAAATAATTACAAAATTGCCAAAGAAAGAAAAAACAAATTAAATGAAGAAGTTAATTTTTTATAAACTTTTATCATCTTATAATTAATTTTATGCAAAGAACAGTTTACATAATTCTATCATTAAATATAAATAGAATAAAATTACTTCAAAGTATGTACATTAAGCAACTTAAAACTAAATTATTATGAAATTTTTCTATGATACAAAATTTATTTCAATTTAAGTAAAATTAAAATTTTACTAAAAAGCAAGTTATTTTTTAAAGTAATGATCTTATACTAAGCATAACTTACATTTACAAATATTGTTTATTGTTATATCAAAAGTAATAATTGAGATTATAAATACATTCTTACATTTATACTAAATTCAAAATTGATTAGGATTATTTTTATTCATTCACTTCAAAGCTACAATTTTAAACTCAAAGACTGTGTAAAAAACTATAATGAATGCAGAAAATCAGAACATTCATATATTAGATCATACTGAAATTTCATTGCTTTTATTTATTTTTCTTAGATTTAGATAGTATTTTTAAAACATAGTATTTACAATCAGTTATTCTTATTAATATTACTTATTAATAATTATTTTTTAAAAACACTGGCATTTTATTGAATACCAAAAAAATTGACTATTTATAAAATAATATACTAACCATTTTCAAATCCAGAAAAACCTAAGCTTGCTAGTGAAGAACTCCCTCCTAAATAATTAAAATGTTTAATTATAATTTGTTAAAGTACATGATAAAATTTAAACTACACATAAATTTCAATGTTTATTGCTTTACAAGTATTGTATACAAATATATAATAACAGAATTTTCATATTTTTAATTATAATCAATATTTAGAGTCAATGAGAAAAAAAATTACATGAAAACTTGCATGGACTAATTTTAATTTACAATCAGGTAACCTTTTACCACCATTAACTCGTATAACTCATGAATTTTATTTTCATTAATAAATTTATAATTCAATATTCGATTAAAAGTATTTTTCATTCAATTTAAAACTTTTCTTAATTTTACCTGACTTTGCTAGAATAATGAAATTAGTTGATATATTCCCAATTATCCCTCTCTAGGACTTTTTGTCATCCTAATCTAGCATAACATCAAGATTTCTAATACAAGCATGACAGCTTGAATAAGAATGGTAATGGTCATACAAAAAGCATTTTTTTAGAAACAGGGATATTTACCATTTTGTAACCCATAAAAGTAAATCTTTTTGTAAATTCTAAACAAATTCATAATTAAAAATCATGATTTTATTTTACTTTTATATTTAAAGATATTCTTTTTAATGTTTCCTATTTGACTTAAAGCTTTATAAGGAAAGTTATGAGAAATATATTTTAAATTTTAGTGGACCTTATTAGACTCAGAGTTTATAAGAACAAGCAAAACCAAGAATACTAGGAGTTTTTTTTTTTTTTTTTAACAAGTTTGTTTACACTGAATTTGTTTTAAAATGGTAATTATTTAAATCTACCATGTTTGAACCAATTTAGAGAAAAATTCATTAACCACTCTAGAAAAAATAATTCTGCCAATATTTAATTTTAATGTGAGAACATTTTTGATAGAAATATTAATAATGAAGAATGAATATATAGATTTCTCAGAAAGTTTATACTTATAAAGTGACAGTAACACTGATCTTGTTAAAATGAATAATTTTCATTCTCAAAATATTTAACTGAAACATTAATAATTTATTTAAGCAATTTTTGCAGATTTGTTTTAATTATATTATAAAATTGAAAGTTAAGTACCTTACCTTGTGATTCTACTTTTAATTTTTAAAGAACAAATCATCAATTAAAGTTTATTTGATTAATGGCGTGTTATAGAAATTTTTTGTTTGGCACGATCAGACTTCCTTCTGATGGCATCACAGTACTGTCAACAATAAATTATATTCCTGAATAAGTGAAATTGCACATTTGAAAAAGTCATTCAGTATTTTAAAATCTTTCAAATCCTTTGAATTTTGTAATTTAAGCAACTTTAAGATCGGATAATGTCCATAATTGATAAAATACCATATACATAAACTTGCATTTACATAGCAATGGTTTGATCAGAATGCTTGAAAATTGTTTTTCAGTATAAATTTCACATGTTATGCATTAAAAAGATATTATTCACCTTCTGAACCAGAATCTAGGAAATTTTCATTTGCCTGTATTTTGCATTGTTGTAAATATGGCAGCACTTTCTCGAGAAAAAACAAGAGTTTTAATTAAGATCACTATTCGAAGTTGTCAGAAATTATATACAGAGCAAATGTTTATTACTACATTTTAGAATTTAATGGCTTCAAAAACAACTGCAATATGAACTCTCACAATGTAATAAATTGGTTAATTTAACTGGCTCATTTCAATAGTAAGTAACTGGCTCACTATGGCCAAGTAGTGACAACTGATATTTGTCATGCAACTTTAGAGTGAAACATTCCAGGTTCATTCCCAGAACATACTGAACAATGGTAGTTAGATGTTGCACTTTTGCCATCTGAATGCCTGTTTGTTGAGTTACGTGCTTGGGAATTTTTTTGCATCCTCTCTTACTGCAGATGAATATGACCCACTCTCTACAAAAAGTACTTTTGAAAGGCAATCTATGTAATGCCTTACAGTCACCTTTAACCATCCATTATGTGATGTCAAACTGATAGTAATTGAGAAAATCATTTTATATAAAAAATACATTCACAATGCCTTTTTTATACCAATGAATGCTATTTTTTTAAACTTCCCAATGCATAATAGTTTCAGGAAGATTGATTAACATACAATGACACTCCAATTTTTAATTTTTCATATTTAAAAAATAAAGTCAATTTTTTCTCCTTAATTAAATCCAAAGTAATTTTCAAAGTTTTGTGCATCAAAAAATATTAACTTAAAAAATTTTATTTATATATATATATATATATATATATATATACGAATCAACCAGACAGAAAATTTTGTCATAATGCACCCAGTAATGACAAAATATTTAATCTGATATTTGTCTACAATTTTGTTTAGTGCAGTTTATAATAATAAGCTCAATAAAACACTTGTAAATATAGATTAACTTAATTTTTTTTATTAAAATAATTTTTCCCTAAAAGGTACAAATTGAAAGTTATAAGACTATTTTCATATAACACACATATATATATATATATATATATATAAAATATATACATCCAACATAATTTAGACATATTGCATGACTTATACATGGCTGAGCTTAAATAATTAAAATATAATTACCAGAGAGTTGTGAACGATTATAAACATTGGTAATTGCTTTGCCTACAGCACTTTGCATTGCTTTGAAAGGAGATGGCCCATAAGAGACAGATGCAGGGAGATGTGAAGAGAGAAATAAATCTTTTCCATCGCCTTTATCTTTTTCCGTTAAACTTCTTATATCACTATGGCTAAGTTTTTGATTACTGATGAAATGTTCTTTATAAAGCTGAATGAAAATAAATAAATAACCATTAAATATTTGGTTATAAAAGTATGTAGTTACTGATGTAAATTAATTACTTATTTTTCAGATTTATATGAAAACAAAAATATACAAATGAATAGGCTAGATTTAAAAGACTACAGAACTGCAGAAGATACCAGCATTTTGGGAAGAAGAAATTAAAGATAAAATTATAATATTTTTACTAAGTAACACATTTATAAATGTTTAATGTGATCATCACCAGAAATGTGAACAACGTCCATTTCTTAGAAGAATTTGTCCATCACTTTTTCAGTCTATCTGGTGTTATAGTTTAGATGACTGCAACTATCCAAGTTTTTGATGTAACATAGTTATCTGGGAGAAGAAAAAATCTTTTATGAAAAACAAAAAATCTCTAAGAAAAACAAAAGCATGGAGTTAAATTGGAATTCCTTTTGGATCCCTGATGAAGAGCATCATTCAAGTGCAGTAGTGGATAAAAGAAAAATTCTGGACACTATTTTTTAGAAATTTCAAGAATATTTTAATTTATTAATAATTTTGTAAAATAAAAAAAAAAGAAAAAAATCACGCTACTTATTAATCATCTTGCATTTTTTGTGACCAATAAAATATATAATAAATGTTCAACTGTTTGTTTTTTTTTAAATTTATTTATTTTAATTTTTTATTTATTTATTTCTTGGTAGAAGTTTCATCAAAATGTAAAATAAAGTAATTCAGCTGAAATTTTATCATCATAAATCGAATTTTGGAAGTAAGTCCAAGTTTTGTCATGCATCAAGTTTGGCGATTTTGGAACCATCAAAAGCATTGTCGTGATAAAGAATGATGTAGTGAGCTTTGTTGTTTGTCCTTATTTTGTTGTTGACTTTTCATGAACAAATTTTGTATATCATTTAACATTAACAGTTTTTCAATCATCTAAAGTGATAGCCCCACACCTTGTAAGGTTGAAGAAACAAGTAATTATTTTCTCTGAAGTGATTCACGAACAAACAAATATAGGATTTGGTTCACCTGGAGACACCTGAATAGTACATTGTGGTTTAGTTTCTGGCTCATACAAATAAATCCAAGTTTTGCCACATGTAAAAATGTTGTATACAGATTATCTAATTCTCAATTTGATTTTTTTTTAGCATTTTCTATCACCAATTTGCATGAGTTTTATTAAATTGTGCAGAACAAACAAGAAATCTTTTTAAAAGCTAAATGGTTGCTCAAAATCAAAGATATTACAGCATGTGATATACCAAAGGATGCTTCTATTTCATAATATGGATATGACAATCTTCTACAAACATCTTGCACACAGCATTAGTGTTGTTTAGAATCACTACCAGTTTTAGTTGTACTTCATGAGATTCGTCACTCATGGATTCACAACCAGGTCAATATTCTGCAAACAAATAACTCTTGTCGAGTGAGGCTTTTCTTAAAATCATAATAAAAAAATCCTCAGAGAAAAGCCTCCATGAGTTTTTTCTATTTTTCACTTGCTTTATTCTTTAGAAAACTCACTATAAACAAAATATGCAGACAAATTTAAAATGATACTGATTCCAAGATGAAAAATGTGAATTTTTACAAATATCCTGAAGACAAATTTCACTAGTGCCTTCTACTGATCATTTGTAGAAACTTAAAAGCCAACCAACACAAGAGGAAATTATGTTGTTTTTTTTAACACAAATTTAAAATACAAATTCATTAATACAATACATATTATATAATAAAAATATATTAATTACTATATATATATAATTATATTCATACAATATTTTTTTAGATAGTGACATACATAATGTATTACCTGAACTTCTTGATGAACTGTTTGTAGTTGAGCTGCCAAAGTAACAAACGTATCATGAAGCCGTCGTCTTATGGCAGTCCATTCTGTAGATTTAATATATAAGTATATAACAGGTGCAATAATTATCAGAAAACACTTTAAGAATAAAAAAGTGATAGCATTTTAGACGAGGGTTCATTTTCTATATGAGTTATTTCAAATGTGATAGTTTATGTGCTAGCTAGCTCTTACTTGTTAAGTTAGATTCTACATAGAAATTTGTAGTTTGTGCTGATTTATAAGGAACAAATTAATATAAAAATTGATGTTATTTATATTTTTGATTTAGTTTATGATTAGACTGATTTAGTTTTTCAGTTGTAGATCCCAGCCTAATACAGCACTTAAATTGTGTACCACTACTTAATAAATGAAAACCAATGCTTATCTTATTTTACTTTATTGCTTGTTGATTCTTGATTAGTTAATTAAAAATTCACATTAATGATTTAGCTTTATTTCTGGGTTGTTAACCCTTATTTGGTAGAGTTATATAGAATGTATTTTTAAAATATGTGGCATTACTTAAATGCAAACAAAATATTATAAAAAAATTATCACACACAGTTACTGATCATGCATGCATAAATCTTGGATTTCCTTTATTTGTGCATTGCAAATAAGTAGTATGGGAAAAAAGTTGAAATTAAGTTTTACTAATTTAGAATGTGAACAAACTAATAAGTACTTCTCATAAAAGTGACATTTAAAAGAATGGGTTCCTTTCTTATAAGTTATTCCAAATTTGTTATTTTATATGTGCTAGATCTCTTACAATTATAGTTAGGCGTTGCATAGAAATTTTCAAATCTGTATTTTGTGATGATTTATATGAACAAATTTATATAAGAATGGATGTTATTCATTGAACTTTTGCTCAGCTACCCTGCACAGTAGGCCTACATAGGTCATCTTTTAAGGTATGTACTATTATATAATTTATTTAACTTTATTGTTTGGCTGTTGATTTTACATGAATTACTTAAAAATAAAGTTATTGTAAGAGTTAACTCCATTTTGCAGCATTATATAGAATGTATTTTTAAAGTGTATGGCACTACTTGATTAATTAAAATGAAATATTATCAAGAAATTATCACATGTAGTTACTGGTCATGCACATATAAAGTGGAATTATTGTCCCATATTTTATTATATTTTCTGATATATATTCTTATAAATTGTGAAAAATTAATTTTTTAGCATTTTGCCATAAAAAGAAAATAATAAAGGTTAATAAAAAATATTTAAAATTGCAATGTTCAAAACCTAAAATTAGATAAAAATTTCTTCATTTTGGATAGTGAGAAAATGTTGTGCATTATTTTTTGTCCTGTTGCCAAACAGTTGTCCAAATTAGGATTTTAAAGTTTTTCAGAGAATTTCAATGAATTTTCAATTCAGTAAAATGAACTCTATATTGTTTAGCACATTATATATAAATTATTACATAATAATTCATAAGAAATTTGTTTACCTCTCTGTAGTCACTTCTTGCATGTGAGGACTAATAAGAGAGGGACTTACAAATTATAGAGAATTCCACATTATAACAACAATCTGTGTCCTAATTAAGAATTAAACTTGTGAATCATTGAACTGCAGGCCAAAGTGTACATCATTCAGTTAACAGCCTAATACAATTTATTGAATCAAAGTTCTATAACCATATGGCTAAGAGGATGAAGATCCAAAATTCAAGAGTCAATACCTAATCTCTAAGCAAAATTCTAAAACCATAAAATTTTACTGCAGGACTTAAAAAATTAAAATTATTAATTTAGTTATCATTTTGGAATTATTTAAAAAAATAAAATTGATAGATGTATAAATTATATAAATAGCATATTATTGAAAATAATAAAACAAACCAGTTGGAGTCAGTGCTAAAGGTTGAGAAAGTGATAAAAGATGTCTTTCTAGTTGTTCAATTTGTTGTCTATAAGACTGCATTTGTTTTTCAAAAGAATTGGCTAAGTTATGGAAATACCTGAAAAAAACAATGTGCAAACTGTAATACATACTGATATAAAAATTTTAATTTATAGGTTTTTAATGTGAATGGAAACTCATAAGAGTCCACTCAAACACAGGGCAAATTAAAAAAAGACTTACTCAGTGGGAGCATTGTTTTCATACTGCATTGATATTAAAGAGTCTTTAGTTCTTTGAGCAATTTCTGCATTTTTTAATTCCTAAAAAAATAAAAAAATTCAATACATTTTAATTATTTTCTTACAACATTTTTTCTATAAAATTAAATTTCTATTATTCAATTTCAATTTAACATGATTATATATACACAAAATTACTTTGAATTGAGTAATTTATAACTTAATTAAGAATCAATGTGCAATTGAGTGATAAAGCAATATGCAGGTAATTTCCAAATACTATTTTATTTAAAGAATAGTTAAAAACGACCATGTACATATGATCCTCATTGTGGTTAACAGTCTTCTGTTCTATTTCTTATTGTTTTATATAGGGAATGCTACAGAGTTGTTCAACGTATAGGAAAGGTCTTAGGAATTCACACACTTGAAATTTTAGGCAAGCACTTAACTTTAGTGTATGGGTAAAATGAGACAGCGTTTTTAAATTTAATATCTAAAGATTAATTACAGTAGGAAAACGTCAACTCAACTGCATTCAATATCTTAAATGATTTTTCTTCATAACATTCACAAAAACAAAACTGTTTTATATGTATTATTATGAAGCATATAATTTAAGTCTTTTTAATTTCAGGATCCAACTTTAGGTAATTTTAAGAAAATTAAAATTTTAGGAACTTTACTTTAAAAAAGTTATAAAATTACAAAAAGTAACAAAATTATTTTAATCAGAAATGTGTTCGATTGGGCATTATTAGTTCCAAATACTATGTTAATTTACATTAAGCTTTGTTTCTGTTATTGAAAGTATTTTATGTATAAAAATTATTTCTAGGCATTACATTAGAAATATAAATTGTTGTAAGCATAAACTGGAAACAAATATTAATTTACAAACTTAATTTTAATGTTGCTACACAGTTAATTAATCGAAAAATCTTAATGTTTAATGAATTTTAAAATATTTCAATTTATTTAAAAGAATATTTATAATTTGATTTAGATTTTGTATCAAATTTAAAAGCTTCAAATTAAAAGTGGATAAATTTATTATAGATAAGCCTTAAGAATGAGGGTTTTTAAAGGATTACATTTCCAATTTATTTTATAGTTACATAAGTATGGAAGAGAATTTCCATGATCCTCAATGACTTTTGACAATTAAACCAAAATTTCTATTATTACTAAGTCCTGCTATGCCAATTTTTTTTAAAAACTTAATATTTTAATAGCAACCAGCACCTGTATAACATTCAACCTTTTTTTTTTTATTTAAATAGGGGATTATTAATATGGCAAATTCTAATCTGTGTGTTATTTTTTTATAGCAAAAGCAAAATACAATTAGGATAATTCGTATATTCACATCAAAAGAAATACAAAATGAAACGATTTATATTGTAGTAAGCATGTTAGAGTTTAACAAAAAACTTACTTGATTACTTAAATTTAGTATATATACATTTTAATCAAATATATTACTAGTGATGGTAATGAATGAAATGATTAACAGTAAATGCAAAAATACCAGAAAATAAGATTTCTAAAACACTGATTAAACTAAACAAACAAAATAATTAAACAAATTCATCAAATTAAATTAATTTAAAAGACAATTATATTTTGTAGAAACAAAACAGTACCTTATAAATCTCTACACGTTTCTGTAAAATCTTTTCACAATATTCAACAATTTCTACACCTTTAAAACTTTTCTAGTATTGATTATTTAATGTATTTCCAATAATCTTCTATATAGATGCATGATAATCATTTATAATAGTATTTAGTTTTTATAAGTTTTTAGTTTATAAAATAATTATAACTTTTTTTTGGTAATTATACTATAATTTTTATAGTAATTAGTTTTTTTACAAATACATTTTTGTTATAACAAGATTTTTATTCACTGAGAATTTATAAGTATGAGTCATTAAAAATATGAAACAGGATTTTACTTCAAGGTAAAAAAAAACTACAATTATTGATTAATAGGAACTAAAAACTAAAAAGTTTTTTTTTTCTTCTTATTTTGCAACTTTACTCAAGAATTTTTTAAATTATTTTTTACAATTGCATGTATCTCCATAACAGAATTTCCTTTGTTCTCAACGAAATAATTCCTTAAGGTAGATTTTGGTATCATATTACAGATTATTTTTCCTTAATATGAATAATGAGTTAGATTTAAGTACAAAAGCATGGCTTTATAATTATTAAAAGTTCATGGAAAAGTTATTTATTTTCTAAAACTGATGTTTTATTGTTAGACTATACAATCTGATAAATTTTCTTCTTCGTGTTGTCAAATCATTAATCTTATGAGATTAAAAACAATGCCTAAATAGTTTTTGAGTTGGTTGATTATAACTTCTGAGCATAAATAATTCAAATCAAAATTTATTCCTTTTACTTGCAACTTTTAAAAACATATAAGTCATTAATTAACTTTTATTTCAATTTTGAACATCATTTTATCAACATTTATTATTTGGTACTTTTAAATGTATTTAATAATTTATTGCTCAAATAATCTTAGTATTTCTTCTTTTTCAAAATATGAATATGTGTACTTAGGATTTTCAATGTACTGAGAATAAGAAATGAAGGGAATATAATTTTTTATCACTAATATTTTATTTATGCAACTGTTAAGTGAACTTACTGTTAAAAAAGACATCCAAACAACCTAGCTGATATTGTCAATTATAAACATAAAATAATAATATTTCTTTTATAAATTAAAGTATTAGTAATATTGAAATCAAGATAAACAAAATATCCATGCAAATTGTAACAGAACTGTCAATTTAGAAAAGAAAAAAAAAAAAAAATCAAGGCAAAATTTAAAAAATATGTAAAAGTAATGATATAACAATTTTACAAGAATGCAAAATATAAATAATTTTAATATAAACTTCAAACAGTAACTATAGAATTATTTTCATTAAACTTACTTGAACTGACTCTTCTTTTAATTTTGCAATAGCTATGGCATTTCTCTGAAGACCATTAGATACCACTGACAACTGCTGTCTTAATGCATTTACTTGTTCTTGAACTTTAAACATACTCTTACCAGACACTCGACTCATTTCTTCTCGTATAGCTTTCTGTTCTTTTACATATTTTCTAATAAAAAGAAATATAAAAAAAAGAGCATTGACAAATTGAACTGATAAAATAAAATAAACAATAACAATTAACTATCATTGCCATAATTTTGAAAAGAATGAAATTATTTGTTCATAATGAAAAATGTGTTGGTCTTCCCTTTCTAGGATAATTTTCAAATCAAAAATTTTTTATCTAACCAATTGTTATTTGAGAATTGAATAGAAAAGCTAATGAAGTAAAATAATTGTGGAATTATGAAAATTAACACAGCTCAAAAGTTAGAATTAACTTTCAGGTTAATTCCATATGTAAATAATGAATGAATATTAAATATATAGTGTATTTAATAGAATTGGATGTTTGAAAATATAAAAGTTTAATTTTAAACTTACTTGTAATCATTCTCATAAGCAATTAATATGCCTTAAAACAAGATTAAAAGAAAAATGAAGAGCATACAAAGTTTCAAGAACATTTTAAAATAAGGCATACATTTCCAAAGGAATATCTGCATCAAGATATATTTTTATGGATTTTGTATTTTTAGTATTGATTAATATTATTCATTACATACCATGAACACAAATCATTTTCTAAAATATATATTTAAACTCTACACTGAAAACAAATAACTAAATTTTGTACAGTGCAAAAAAGACAGCACATGGAACTGAACAAAAGGGTGTCACAACATTAACATATGTATTTAATTTAAAAAAGTTTGCAAGACTTTCATTGTTTTTATACTATAGTATTCCACTATATGACAGCACAAAAAACTGTTAAAGTATAATAACAAAAAACTAATAAAGTATCACAAGGCTTAGAATTATAAACATGTATAGCTGAATATAAATTAAGATTTATTCAGCAAAAATAAAGCATGCTGTTCAGAAACCAATTATTGTTTAAATGCAAAATATTTCAATTCCAAATATCAATCAAAGTATTTGAAGATAAATCAATGAACTTACTTAAATGATTCAACTAAAACTGCAATTTCATTTGGTATCTGAGCTTCTTTAACTGCTTTACCATCCCTTGAAAATAAAATAATAAAAAAATTATAGATTTCTAAATTTAACTGTCATAAAAATGTAGATCATAACTCTGATGAATGTAGATCATAACTGAAATTTTCATATATAATAAAAACTTACTTTTTGCCAGATGAATTTCCACCTGAAAATAAACAATTAAAATTAAAATACAATTTATAAAAATGAATCCAAATAAAGCTTATAAAATAGTTGCATAAATCTGACTACTTATGCAACACATTTATAAATCATTCAAATTAAATCCATGATAAATATCAATTAGTTTTAAAATTATATAACTTATAATCAATGAAAATTTTAGATCATAAAAAAACTTACTTAACTGATAAAATCTATAATGAGCCTATATCTAAAGAGTTGAAATCTAAAAGTGAAACTTTTTAATATAAAGCATTAAGCTATAATCTATTTCTTTTTTTAAGTGCCTAAATTTTGATATTAATAATATAAATAACACAAATAACAAAACTAAGCAATCTTTTAATGTTTTAACTCTTCACTTTGCAAGCAATTTATTCAGAGCTGAAAACATTTTACAATGAAATACTATATATTAATGAAAATTGAAAGTGTAATTGACAAAATGATAGATTCCCACATAAATAAGAAAATCCTGCAACTAGATTTATCAAACCAAAAGTTCAAAGATTAAATTTAAAATAGAATATTGTATTAAAAATAATTTATTTACATATACACTAAATTTAGCAATTAGTGAATGTATTACAGAATTATTTTTAAGAATTTAATATGAAAAGTGCTTATATTTTTAAGACAAAAAAATAGGAAATAAAAGTAATATTCTGCATTGTCAAATACCCACATTTTTTTAGGCAACTACAAAAGATTACATTTACATAGTAAAATAATAACACAATTTCCTTTAAGTCAAAAGGAAATTTATAATGAAAAAGAAGAAATTACCACTTAAACCAGTTGATGTTTGTACATCTACACCACCAAGACCAATTGTTGCTGTTGAAGTAGGAGCACTTGAAGCTATCAGAGAAGTCCCAGTACCAAATGTAGAACTACTAGATGCAGCATTTCCAAAAGCACCTATATATAATGTAAAATTAAAATTGATATTTTTATTTCCTAAAACAAATGTTCAATTAAAGTGCATAAAAATAAAACGATTAACACAAATTAAAGAATTTTTATTTTTAGTAGTATTTATATAAAAATAATATTGTAAAATTTATTACACAGATCATTAAAATAATTACAATAAGAAAATATTCAATGATAATTACAAATACAAATACCCAATAAATGAGACATATGAACATATTAAAGACATAAAAAAATAAATGCTACTTTTTAATATGATTAAAACAACATGTATCAAGGTCTAGAAATTTTCAACACAAGTGTTACTTGTGTTGAGAAGTTCGATATCTATATACATATCTTAAGTAACACTTAAGAGGGTCAATTTCTTCATTTAATCAAGTTTAGTTTAAAAATAATTTCAAAACCCAATGAAGCTCACACAATCTATGATAAATTGTAATTCATAAGATCATGACATTTGCCAAACATTTATCAATATTTAAAAATACTGTATTGTGTTTTATGAATGAAGCAGAAAAAATAACTTAAAGTGATTATAAATTATTGAAATTTAATTATTAAGACAGTTGGCTTAATATGAAAGTTTTTAACTACAATTTTTGTAAACAAAAGCTAATAATTCTCGTACCAACAGATTCATGTTAATTTAATTAAAAAGAAAAAGAGAGAGAATAATATTAAACTGCTATTTTTTTAAAACTACTGATACCACAAAATTAACAATTGAAAAATAACTGTAATATAAAGATTAATATTACTGTAGCAAATATAATGATTATAACTGTAGCAAATATAAAGATTAATATGCAACATAACAATTGTAATTAATAAATACAAATAAAATTTATTTTGTAAATAAATGTACCCATTTCTGATGAATAATAACAATACATATAAAAATCATACACAAATTAGTAAACAAAGGCTTTACCACCAAAAGAAATCCCAGTCCCAGCTGTAGATGTTTGTCCTAAAGTAGGAAAGGATGAACTAGTAGTTGTAGAGCTAGGAAATAGTGATGTTGAAAATGCTGGAGCAGTTTGTGTGGTTCCAAAAATGCTTGATGTTGTTGTTTGTGTTCCTGCTATACTGCTGCCAAAAGGATTTGCTGTGCCTACATATGCATATAATTAAGAAGTCGAATAAATATATTAATAAAATAATGTAATTATTTTTATAACTTAGATTTAGCACTTTTTAAGTAAAAAAAAAAATTTTAAATAATAAAACAATTTTTTTTTTTTTTACATGAAATACAAAATAATATGCTTAGGGGACAAAATAGGTAACAGACTTTTATAAGTTCATGTTATTTATATATAGGCATTTCTACATAAACTAAATAATTTTAACATTAAATTCTTATAGCAATTCATCAAAGCACAGTTAAAGAATTAATGAAAATTTTTATTAAGAAAAATTATAGCATAATGCTAAAATTTTCCTTTGTATTTTAAGGAAGAAAAAAATATCAATTACATAGTAGGATTTACCATATATTTTTAAAATAAAACATAAATTATTACTCAATTTCATATATTAAAATCATAAGCAAGCAATGAGTGTTAGAATTATTAATGATGAAAAATCTATTTCAATTCAATATTAAATTATACAAAAATTAGAATTTGTTGTACATTCATTTACTTTTCACAGTAGAAAGGGCACAATTATCTCAAATGTAAAGAATAAATAGTTACAAAAGTGATAAATTAAAAATATTTTCAAATGAAATATTGCAACATAAGAATATAAAATATCTATGAGTTTATTGGGTAAGACAGACTGTATAATATCCAAATAACATTTTATCTAAAAAGGACTAATTGTTTTACCAAAAATTATTAGTTTATTTCTATTAAGTTTTCAACATCAAACAAGTTTTTTAAGCAATAAAATATAAACATTAATAAATAAATAAGTATCAAAAACATTTAAATGAGAAAAATTAAATGGACTCTAAATTAATATTTTTCACATTTTTAATCATTTATTTTATCACATTTTAATGCTAGGAACAAGATCAGTCATAGAAATATTTTAACATTTAGATACATAGCATTATTAGATTAATCATCTATCTGCTTCTTCATGAGAATAATTAAAAGACCAATGACATAGTGGTAGCACTTCACAGCTGAGATTTACTGTACGGTCACCCTTGGCGCGATTTTTCCACATGTGGGGATAAATGACATTTTCTGGCAACCCAACCAATCGAACAAGAGGGATTCCAACCAATCATAGATAAGAGATTCTGATTTTCCAATATTCTGTTTATTTTTAGGGAACAACTTTGATATACCCCCACAAATTAAGTGCCAAATTTGGCACTCCTTACGGACTTTTTAGAGTAGCTGTTTCTTATTTTGGTGTTGCCTATTTATATTTCTTCATCTTTTAGGTTTTTGCTGTTGTCAAATTTAGTATTTTCTTAATTTTGTATCATTTTTTGAGTTTATTTAAAAAAATTTTTTGTTATTAATTATTTGTATTTAGCGAGAATCCATACTGGCGAGAAAAAAAGGCGCCAAAAACAGGTATTTTGCTTGGTGAGAAAAAAAAGTCGCCAAATTTCTGATTTGGAGGGGTATAGCAAAGTAGTTCCATTTTTAGACCTCACTTGTGCAAAATGGCAAGATTGTTGATGACTTTGAAAAAGTCACCAAGGGTGACCATAAAGTAAATTTATACAGCACTTCACACTTCTAAGGCCCAAGCAGAAGGTTCGATATTCATACTCGCAAAGTTGATTAAGCTTTTCTTCAGTGGGTCAATAAAACAGAGTACTAAGCATGTTTATGAACTAAGCACTTGGGAGTTTAACATCAGGCTGACAACCTAACTGGGACACATGCCCCAGGTCCTCTAACTGAGGCTTAACTTGGGACTTGCATTTCAAGGCTCTTGGTCAAAAAAACTTATGGACATTGTAGGCCTTGGCTTAATGGGAGCTGTCATGATACTCAGTTTAGTTTACAAATGAGAATAATTTACTGATAAGTAAATTTACATTAAATTATTTCAGGTAAAATTTCATGACATTTATGAGAATTAATATGTAATATAAATTAACTAAGTATTGTTTTTTTTTAAATTTGTATTTCATTTCAGATGAATTACAAATTAAATAGGATACTTAATCCTAATGCAGGTTGGTTGGCTTTTAAGGTGCAAGGTTAACCCTAAAGCAGGTATAATGTCAGATTTAGAAAGGGGTATGGCAATCCTTTACAATGTATAACATACAATAAAATAATTATTTACAAGAATTAATAAGCAAAGAACAAAATAAAGTCTAAAAATTTGATTTTCAAAATTTATATTTTAAAATTTTTTTTATATCTTTTAAATTTTTCAGGTGAAAATAAAACAAACATTCTTTAATCTTTGGTCATACTAAACACAAAACATAGAAAACAATGTATACATTATAAATTATAATACATTATTCTAAATGTTACATATTTATTTATGAATTTATATACTCTTAAATATTCTCTCAAAATATAACAGATGAAATAATTAAGTATGCACAAAAAGAAATATAGGTATATATATATATATATATATATATATATATATATATACAGGAAAAACAGCATCATATAAGTATTATATTACTCATAGATTTGTAATAAATATATCTAATAAAAAAATCTTACCAAATACATTTGATGATGGATTAGCTTGAGAAGTTAAATTCAATGCTGTGGTACTACTATAAAAATACAGTAATATAATATAACCATATGCATCTTCAATATATAACATTAATCACAAAATTCTAGATGCAGTCGCATTCATAAACATCATTTCAATTTTTCTACAAAGTAATTCTATATTGAATAGTTATTTTTATTAATTATTTAATAAGCATTTCACTTCTGAAGACAAAATTGGTAAAGAATCCTAGTTAATTTTAAGTGGGATACTTGCTAAAAGTGACCAAAGCAGACGATTTAATGATCCTTAGTTTAGCTTTAAAAAAATATACATAAACAAAACTAAGAATTTTAAAATGAATACTTATGCTCTAACCAAATACTGTTAAAAATTAAATTGCAGGATGTTAATTATTTAAATGTGAAATATCTTATTGAAATTAATATATTACAATGAACAGAGTGTGTTCATGTGCGATTTAACATAATACTTTCTTTGTTACATCCATGTAACTAAGTTTCTATATAGGGATATCTCGATATAAAATAAATAGTATTCATATATTGAAAACTGTACACAGTTGGCATATATCAAGTGCAGTTAAGCAATGTAACCAGAAAAATATTTTATTATCAATAATAGGCAATTTTGATTACCATTTTATATTGTTAATAAAGTTAAATTTAGTAATTAGAAAGAACTTTGAATAAAACAATAATATAACAAATCAAATAACAGGTACAATATTATTTAATAACATTAATATAATAACAAATACACATTTGACTGAGTATACGTGAAACACATTTTAATGTTCGGTTAATAACTAGATTGATAGTTAAGTAATAAGTGATCAAAATATTTTTCATTCTTGGTTTATAAGGTAACCTTTTTTTTTTATAAAAGGCATTAATTTTCGAAGAAAGCATTTGTATTTATCCCATATTTAAAAGTTTATACTTAATTTCAATGATATAGGCAAATTATTAAAATTATGTAAATCACATATCATATTCGAAACAGTTACAACTAATAAGTAATTAAAAAAAATGTTTTTAAAATTAAACAAGTCATGTGTAATTTATAAAATAGTAAAATTAAGGGTTATAAACCTTGGAGTAGCTCCAAATGAAAATCCGCCACCAAATGGGGTCTGTGTGGTTTGTTGATCCCCAAAACCAAACGTGCTCATATTGAAATTTGATACTAAGCTAAAATACGAAAGAGGAAATTTTGCTTTGAATATAACTTATGACAATAACTACTATATGTAGTCATTTATGCATTTCTAATTTTACAGCGACTAAAATTTCATTAATTCAACCAGAAATAAACCATAATCTAACTGACTCCAAAAAATTTTTTGAAAAACTTCAATAGCACATCAAAGTGTTGCCATATATAAAATGCAAAACATTCAGAATCGCTTTGATAATTTTCGACTGGTTGAGCGAAACAAATTTGTAATTCAAAATAAAAGTCTGGGATGCCTCGTCAACAAAAAGGTCTTCTCAGCCTGAAACATTTGATCTGCCAATTAGATTAGACAAGAATAACTTTCCCCGCACATACTTTTCTTATAGATTATGCTATTTTCATGACTATCTGTGATTTTTATTAATTTAAAAAAGTAATAAACTTTTAAGGATAAATTTAATTTATTTGGCATGTGCTCTTTTTTTAAATTTCAGTTTACCTACCAAAATAACATTTAAGTATATTTACTGAAACTATACCTAAAATATTGAGACATTAGTCAAATTAAGAATAGTAATCAATAATTTTCAAATCTTATAAGGCCACAGGGGCGATATTAGGAAAAAAGCTTCGTTTTATTAACGGAGGATAGTATAGTGAATATAGTGAGTTATATTTCCGACCTAACTAAAAATTCATCATGTTCATCAATTACGACAGAGACATGCAAAATAAATTACATTATTTTTCAGTGAAAGGAAAAATCTAGAGTTTGCCGGCTGCCTTTGCTTAGCTCCTACTTCTATATTACGAAGACTAAACTACCTTCCGATCTACGATAATACAACTACTGTGTGGGTGACACAATATATTAGAGGCCTTTAATCTCACCCATTGCAGTGCCAAAAGATGTTATTATTCCTTAAAGAATAATTTCACCTGTGTGTGGCCTCAATTACGGTCACACATTAAAAATAAAATTATGTCTTGAACTCTTTTGAAAACCATTATTAGTTTTCAATCTATGATTTGCAAACTTTCAATAATTCACGAGGAAACAAAAAAGAGCTTACTCAAATAAAGAAACTATATCGTTCATAATGTAAAAAGAAATGAAATACGCATGTTTTATTTACTACATCGGTGAAAAACCGAAAATTAAAAATAAGTAAATAATTTTTTTTAATAAATCATATAAATGAAGTAAAATACGAGCCTTTAGACAATGCAATCTCTCTAAAAGGAAGAGACGAACTTTCTATAATGATTATTCATAGTTTCACAATTAGTATGTCAAGTGATGTCTGTTCATGATTAGACAGTAAAATAGGGAACACATTTTTCATCTCAAGGCCTATACTGTTTTCAAAGGGATAAGAACATTAACAGATATTTTTACAGATACTTTTACACTTTATGTAATTTAATTCGTGATTAATAATGTGTTACAGCAGCTTTATTTATTAAAATCCTCTGTAAACAACAAGAAAAAAATCAGTAAACATAATGAGAACAAATAGAAAAAGAAGTATAAAAATACAAGATACTATTTCATTTCAAGAAACTATTAATAGAATTTTAGTATGCCATGAACATTCAAAAGAGGGATTTTTGTTTTTGATGAATTCTTAAAATATATTAATTCCTGTCTTTACTCTCAGATGCAATTCTTAAACATACATACAGCGAATAAAAAAATCGTACTTTCGTTTCTGACAAATAATTTTATTATTTTGTAGGATATGTTATTTATTCCATTTCTATTTGATTCCTTTTAACATTCATTTGAGAACGTGATTCATTCTTGAATAACGAAGCGACAAGTACATAAATTCCAGACATTGTGGGAACAATAGTTGGAAACACATGGATATCAGACATTTGATAGGAAAGGAATTGAACTTTTGTGTTTTTCTTAGATACAGAAAGGGGGAAAAAATTCTCCTCCTCATACGTTAGAACTAAGAAATGGAAAAATTAAAAAAGTATGTTGTCTGTTGTAGTTCATTTCGTATCATTTGAACGACTTAATTTATAAAGTTTCGTTAATGAGAGAGATGATGAGCCGATTCTATTGCGAATTTGTCATAGTTGAAGAAACGAACGTGTTTATTAGTTAAAGTAAAAAGGAAAATTCTAAAAATAAACTAAAAAGTATTAAATAAGACTAAAATTGCCAAAAATTATAGAATTCCAAAGAAGAGTCTCTCAATAAATTTAAGCATTTGGAAAAAAATCTGAAAAAAAAGCAGTTCTAGAGAAAGTGCACCTTCTCGAAAATATTGTAGAGAAGCAAAACATTCTAAATTGAAAAAAACTTGCTCACTTGGCTGAGGAAAATGAAAAGACTGAACATATTTGTTGATCGTAATATCATTAAACAGAAATGCAACAGCTTTACTTATGTGTTAGAACATAAAAAAATTTCATAGCTTCAGATGATTGGCTCTAAGAATTTAAAGCCAGATATGATGTGAGCTTTAGAAAAATGTGATGTGAAGTGATAAAATAATTATATGAATAATTAAGTTCTAAGTAGAAATTTTATTTTGTGTTTCTATTTGTGCATTTTAAATAATTTTTTTTAGCAATATTTTATTTATAAAGAAAAAAAGTAGTTTAGTAAAAAAATCAGATCTTAATAATTTAAATACATGATTTTTTGATCCTTCGAATTCCTACAAGTTGGTGGAAATGAGTGTCTTTTGTATTTATACAACAAGAACTGTGAAAATTATCGACTAATATTATAAGAAAAAAGTAAAATCAAAAAAGTAATGATAAAAATAAAATCATTCGTAAAAGAATTATAAAATGATAATTCTCAGAATTTGCTTGTATCTGTTTCTACACGCACACACACACATACATCAATTTTTTTTTTTTTTTTTTTTAACAAAATAGAATTTTTTTTTTAACGTTCAAAATTTGCACCGTGTAGAAGTTTTGATATTTTAATCTGTAATCCGTTTACTTCTGAAGTGATGATAGTTAGATGTTTTAGAAGCTATATTTCGACTGTTTTAAAATATAACTTCTAAAACAGTCGAAATCTCCTTATTAGTATTTGTATAAATATACCCCAGCAAAAATACACGACGCTTATATTTTCTTTGGGAAACAAAGCACACAAAAAGAATTAGTATTCTTTTTAAGAAAAAAATTATACTTTACAAAATATATTTCTTATATGTTCTATTGTGGATTCTCTCGTATAATTATTCCTCATCATAATTCTCCATATTCAGGTCCTCTAAGCAATTACTTTCATGAAATAACTTAATCCATTGTTTGAAAAATATATGTATGCGATTTTATTAATATCAAACAAATTTCAGTTGCTTTTTGGATTAATCTCTAAAATAATGGGTCTCACTTTAATTAATGGTGTCTTTATGATTAATTGTTATTAAGTATTTTCTTGGTCATAAAGACATGTATTTATTTATTTTTTTTATTTTTGCCTTCCCCAAAGATGTGAAATTATTGATTGAATCATGCAGAGACAGTTTAATTGATTTAGGTTATCAATCTTAAAATCATCTCATCAGTTACAGTTCGTTTCTACAGACCTCTAATTTCCTAAAACAAGACTTTATGAACTAGTGGCTCGTCCCTAACGAAGTCCTAGTAGACACAGTAATAATTTAAATTCTCATTTTCGAACAAAAATTTGGAAAAAAAAAATTTCTTTTTTGTGATTTATTTTTCTTGCCTCTTCTGTTTGCATTTATTTTTAATAATATGTCGACTGTGCTGTTTTTTTCAATTGCTTGTCATTTTTTTATTTTATGATTAAGAAACTACAATCGCAGCGCTTTTTAAAGTAGAATCGTAAGCTTTTAAATTGTGGATTTAATTACTGATAATGTTGAAATCTTGCATATTTTAAAAAAAAAATTCGCTTTTTTTTTTCTTAAATCTTTCGTACTTTTCGAGGGAGAATTTTTTCCTCCTAATCTAATTCCCGAGTTACAGCAAACGCAACAGGGTATAATCATTAGTTTGAAATCAAGAGTTATAAAGTGCATTTGCAAATAGTGAACATGGCTTGGAATCGTCTTAGGAAATTGTGGTTACAGACGCAGTGCACTTGTCAATTTATGATCCAGAAAAACCGATACCTAAATCATTTCGCCCTGCAAACTTTACTATCATAATAACTGAAGATATCTAAGAATATTTACTGACGATTTGAGCGAAGTTGAGAGTTACTTGTACATGAAATTAGGTTGCATATTCATTAACTTCTACAAAGAAACCCTTTGCACACCGAAATTTCGTTTCTTGATTTTCTATGATTCAGATGTAATTTGTATGTAAGTATTAATGATTAAATGGTTGAGAACAATAATGAATGAAAGAGAATTTTCAGGAAATTCAGGTAGGTTCAAAGAAGAATATTTAATAAATATTAGTGCTGCGACAGTCTACAGAGCAAACAGAGGTATAGCTAAAAAAACTGACTATTTTTTTTTTTTTTTTTACTTCCGAACACCATGAATTTCATTTCTGATTCCCAAAAATGAATGAAAATTACATGAAATTACTCGTTTCTAGTTTCTAATTTTAAAAATTTTGCCTTGATGAAAATCTTTAATCTGAATCCAAGATTGACGTTATTAGAAAATTTAGCAAAAGGAATTAAAGTATAAGTAGAACTACAAATACACTACTGGCCATTAAAATTGCTACACCAGGAAGAAATGCAGAAAACAAAATGATATTTATTGGACAAATATATTATACTAGAAATAACAAGTGATCAAATTTTCAAAAAATTTGGGTGAATAGATCCTGAGAAATCAGTACCCAGAACAACCACCTCCGGTAGTAATAACAGCAATTATACGCCTGGGCATTGAGTCAAACAGAGATTGGATTGCATGTACAGGTACAAATGCCCATGCAGCTTCAACACGATGCCACAGTTTATCAACCGTAGTGACTGGCGTTTGGTGATGCGCCAGCCGCTCGGCAAACATTGACCAGACGTTTTCTATTGGTAAAAGATCTGGAGAACGTGCTGGCCAGGGCAACAGCTGAACATGTTCCGTATCAAGAAAGGTCCGTCCAATACCGGCAACATGCGGTCGGGCATTATCCTGCTGAAACGTAGGGTTTTGCAGGGCTCGAATAAAGGGTAGAGCCACGGGTCGTAACACACCAGAAATGTAATGTGCACTGTTCAAAGCACCGTCACTGCGAACAAGAGATGACCGAGACGTGTATCCAAAGGCACCCCATACCATCACGTCAGGGGATGGGCCAGTATTACGATGACGAATGCACGCTGCCAGTGTGCGTTCACCACGATGCCGCCAAACACGGATGCGACCATCATGATGCTGTACACAGAACCTGGATTCATCTGAAAAGATGACGTCTCGCCATTCATGCACCCAAGTTCGTCGTTGATCACACCATAGAAGGTGCTCTTGTCTATGACGCAGCGTCAAGGGAAGCCGCAGCCATGGTCTCCGAGCTGAGAGTCCATGCTGTTGCAAACGTCGTCGAACTGTTAGTGAAGACACTTGTTGTCTTCCAAATGACCCCGTTTCTTGACTCACGGCTCGTAACGTGGTTGCACGATCCATTACGGCCATGCGGATAATATGCCTGTCTTCTCGGCTGCTAGAGATAGGTGGCCGTTGAGATCCCGCATGGCGTTCCGTATTACCTTCCTGAACCCATCGATTCCATATTCTGCTAACAGTCATAGGATATCGACCTACATGAGCAGCAATATTGCGATAAGATAAACCGCAATCCCGGTACGCAACAATTCGACCTTTATCAAAGTCAGAAATGTGATGGTACGCATTTCTCCTTCTTACACGAGGCATCACAACAACTTTTCACCAGGCAACAACGTTCAAATGCAATCTGTGTATGAGGAACCGGCTGAACAATATCCTCATTTAAACACAATATAGGTGTCTCTACTGGCGCCTGCTTTGTCTGAATGCGCTGAAAAGCTAATCATTTACATATCACATCACCTTCTTCCTTTCGTATAAATTTCACGTCTGTAGCATGTCGCCTTCTTGGTGTAGTAATTTTAATGACCAGTAGTGTATATTTAGTATATTCGGTGATGAGTCATAACGATGCCTATAATTTATTCAATTAGGAGAATTATAACAATATAAAGGCCTTAATTGTTATCTCTTCTAAGAAGTTGCTATTTTTTTTTTGAGAGTAACTCTCTCTCGCTTTTATCATTGTTTTAAACACTTATTGTTGAATTAAAAAGAGCAGTATCTTCATTGTCAAAAATTATTCTTATGGTAAATATTGGCAATATGTTGATAAGAAAACAGCGATTTTTATGGTAATTAAATAAGTGTATGAGTATTTTAATATAAAGTAAGACTCTTAGATGTAATAAGCAATTTATATTTTTAAATCAGATGAAATTTATAAATACATTCTACTACTAAAAAAAAAAAAAAAAAAAAAAAAAATTACATACACAATTTAAAGTTAGAAAATTTTTAGTTCTATAATTTAAAATACATCATGATTAAGCTCTTTAAGACAATGCTCTGTTATTAGAAATAGAGTTTTTCGTTGGAATATTTATATGACAATATATGATGATAAAATATGACCATATTTATTTAAAAGAGGAAATATCTGTCTAGTAAATCATTTATTTATGTCTTGGTCTTATTTTGATTCTAATGGGAACACATGTTCTCAAGATAAGTTCTGCAGAAGGAATCACTTTATCCCTTTGATCTAAAGATTCCAGAGTATAGTGTCGTAGAACACTAGCTACAACTACCTTTTCTTCCATAAGGGCAAATCTCTGACCTGGAAAAGAAATTGATAGTAAAGTGAGAAAATAAGATAATAAAGTATGAAGAAATATTTGAATATAAATTTTATTCAGTTAACTTGTGTAAAGTTTATGCAATATAAGTTTCTTAAAGAATAACAGGAGCTTTTCAGAAGCATGAAATAATCATATTAGCTTTAACTGAATAGTGTTTGAAAACTTAAATATTTTTAATATTCAATTTATGTTTTCTTTATTTAGCTAAATTAGATTTCTTAATGAACATATTGTGGTTGTGTAATTTAGTGACATAGTAATTTCCAAACCATACATATTATAAAAGTAATTAAAAATTATCATCAATATTTGTTGAGTTACAACATACTTATATAATACTTATAATTTAAAGTAAAATAGGAAAGTAAGTTAAATTTTTAAGACCATTATGTTGTTTCATATCCTCTATGTCTAGCGACTAGATAAGGTCGAGAAGATTATTAATCCTCAACAAGTTCCAAAACATTAAGGGGTTTTTAATTAAGTCGTGGCTGGAGAGTTGAAGATAGTTCAAAATGTGTTTCAAGGAAGCATTTTTTGAAGCGCACTTGTTGCATGTTGGAAAAATCTTCTGACCCCTATACAAACAAAATTCTCTTAAGTGGTCACTGGAAAATCTGGAAAGAGCAGTCTGACTTTTTCTGTCGCAAGTGAGGTTTAGAGAACCACCAGGGCTAATTCTTGTGAACCATTATTTTATTTGAAGGATTTGCCATTTAATCTTGTTAAAATTTTTCCTGCTTTCAGAGATTTCGTAAAATGTCATGATAAGGGTAGAGATCAGGGCTTCTGAACCTCCCTCAGCCAATTTATCTGCAACCTCATTTCGATAAATGACGACATGCCAGACAATCCATAGCAGCTGTACAGTACGAAAAAGAGAAATATGTTTAAGCATGTCTAATATGGAAATGCTATTACTGCCCCCCCCCCACTCAAATCCTTTAGATGCTGAATTGAGCTCTTGCTATCCAATAGAATCCAAACCTCACCATAACGTTTTTCCGCAAGTATGATCCTAAAACATACTTCAACGGAATAAGCTCACTTCTAAAAACGGAACAAAATCAGGGTTTCTAATTTTTATCTCTTGGTTGGTTGGTTGGGTTTTATGGCGCAAGGTTTTTTATCTCTTGATCTCCATCTAGGGTCATGATATAAACATTGCTTTCTGATTAGTTATTCTCATTTTTACTTCTATCTGTCTATAGTTTAATATCATCCCTTGGTTCAGATATATGGTTCAGCATATTTTCCAGTTCAGATATTCAGTTTACAGTTTCAGATGTTCAGGATACTTGAGCGCTTGGCCACTGGAAAGACAGCTCAGTGTAGGGGGGGGGGACCCCAGGTAAACCCAGCAGAAGGATCAGTGTTAGTTTTGAGTAAATGGCTCTCCAGATTTTTATTAATGATATCCAGAGAAGCAGATAAGCTTAACGGACTTCCTTAACTTTTTGTTAAGACAATGATTGCTACAGTAGGATAAAACAAGCACCTAAAATGGTTTTTTTAAGTATATATTTTCGTGATTTTCAAAGTGGAGTTTTGCATTAATTAGAGAACAACACATGTTTGAATTATTCATTTCAACTTTGTTTTGATTTGTATTTCGCTTTCTCTCTCTCACTTACCTATGCAATTCCTTGGTCCTGCAGAGAAAGGAATGTATGCATATGGATGTCGTCCTTTCGAATTCTCTGGGAGAAAACGATCGGGATCGAATTTTTCTGGATTAGGAAAAACTTCTTCGTCTCGATGAAGATGGTATGATATCACTGTCATTTGTGTGCCTTTAGGTACATGGTATCCGCCTGAAAAAGACAAAAGTACATCCCTAAGTTTGAGTAAATATCAAGCGGTTAAATTCGATAGAATAACAGAGTAAAATCATTCAATGAATGTTCTAAATATCACATGTTTTAATTTAGAATACTTTTTTTCTAAAAAATACTAAAAATATTAAATAAAATTATGTATTTAAGCACTTAAGTATTTTTTGCATTTCTTTCACAAATTTACACAGTATTTTTTCTGTTAGTTGGAAAGTAAAGGAAATCATGTTACTGAAATTTGGATTTCATAATAATTAATTCAAATAAGTTTAATTATTTAACTTCAATAACTAATAAATATTGAAGTTGAATAGAGGAAATTAGATTTGAAACATTGTTCATTATTTAGATTTTAAATTAAATTTTACGTTTAGTAGAAACAGCACACATTTGAATTGGACAACTTTTTATTTACGAATTTAAATCACAATGTTTTGTTTCTCTAGAATTTTTCAGACATTATTTGTTTAAAATATGATCATTTTAGCAGAAGGATATATGTATAATAAGAAAGGAAAGCAAGAAAAAATTCCAAACATCCATTACAGACATTTGTATATACATAAAACAGAAACTCTATTTCAATCTCTTGTTGTTCAAGATAAATCATACCAGGTAAAATTATTGCTAAAGTATCATTAACTTTTTAAAATTTCAAAATGAAAGTTTTGGCTCAAGATTATTGGTCGTTAAAACTTTATGAATAAAATTTTAACGATTTTTAAAATGGAATTCGAATTATATATTGAAATTAATCAATTGTAAAGGCAATAATTTTTACTCACTGTAAAAAATTTTGCTTCCCAAATTTATTGATACATATATGTAATTTTAAATTTTTGGTGCGGAGATCCAAACGGCGTCTCGGAGTCATAATTTATAGAAATCGCTAATTTCAAAACATTCATTTGAAATGAGGATCATTTATAGTTATGCTTTTTATAAAGAAATTTTGTTTTCTATAAAAAAAATAGGTCTTTTAGATAGAATAATAACAAAATTTTTCCAAAGAAAAATAAGGACTATATTAAGCTTAGAAATAACTCAATTACTGGGTAAATGCTTTACATTTGAGTTGTTGGTTCCTTACTAAAAATTGTCTTTGTCTAAGGAAACTTTTTTGAAGAATTTACAATTTACGTTTCATATAGACTTGAAAACGATAAAAAATATTTCATTATATTTTCAGTCCTGAAAAATACATTTTTCCTTTAATAGCGATAATTAATGGAATTTCAGTTTTAAAAATTAAATAATGATGTAATCCGAAAAATAGGAATGATTATTGTAGCAATACCTCGCCTTAACATTGATATGAGATTGATTTTGCTTACCCAGCGTCTCAATAGTTAACGCTGGCCTTTAATTCAATACCTTTTAAGTTCGATTCCGACTTGAGGATGGATGTGTTTGTATTAATTCGGAATTTACTTTAAAGTGTAGGTCTCAATCTAGTTACCCTCGAGTGTAAAAATATAAGCCTAGATCATTAACCAAATGTAAAATAATAAGTTTATTTTGGCAGTTTTCTGTATATTCTCGAAATAAAAGAAATCTAGCATCCATATATAACAACATTTCTGTGATATTAATATTGACATCAAGACAACCATGATTAACAAATAAATCTGAAAATTATTATGGCATAAATGACATATGAGTTAATTTCACAATAAGACATGATTTTATATACAGTGGGACAAACAATTGAAGATACACCTTACTTTTACTTTACAAATCCTACTTTCAATCGAAATAACACATTAACTAAAAGTGAAAACGTAATTTTATTTTTAGACATAACAAAAGCTTTAATTAACATTAAAAATAAAGAAAAATCAAGGAAAAAAATTCTAAAAGAAAAACTTTCAGATGCGTTTCAAATAAACATAAGCAAATTTCTACCTCAAAAATTTGAGGATACAACAATGAAATTTTTGTTTAAGAAGCACTAAATTTTTATTCTGCTTGCTACTATAATAATCTAAGTTTGGGCTATGTCATCTGAAACTTTTTGGACTGTTTATTTTTGTCTTTTGAAGTTGGTTCTGTGAATTTAAAGTCGCAAATTTAAATGGAAAATGGCTTCTCGGAGAGAGTTCATGTATTGGTATAAGAAAATTTATATTAAGGTTATTTAAGAAAGGAAAATCTCATCGTTAAATAGTTGAAATTATCGGTAGAAGCCTTTCGTGTGTCCAGAAAACCATTGGAAGATTTAAAATTGATGTATTAATTGAAAATAAAAGTGGAAGAGGAAGGAAAAGTATTCTAAGTGATATAGCCAAAAGGAAAATTTTGAAAGGTATCAAGATTGATCCTAAACTAAGTGATGTCATACTAGCTGCAGAAACTTCTCGAATAATGGGCAGAAGTGTAAGTGCGGAAACTGTGAGAAATGTGATTAGACATGCTGGATATAACAGTCGAGTTTCTTGAAAGAAACGATTTATAACCTTACAAAATCAGAAAAAGTTTGGAATTTGCAAAAACTCATCAATTGACGGCAGGTAACTTTTGGAAGAAAGTTATATTTAGTGATGAAAGTGAATTCAACATTTTTTTTAATGATTGTCGTCGGAGCGTTTGAAGAAAACCGAACACAGCTTTGGATCCAAAAAATTTACTTCCTACAGTTAAACATGGTGATGGTTTGGAGTTGTAGGGCTTCAAATGGAGTAGGAAATTTAGTTTTTATTGATAGCATAATGGATCATAAGCTTTATATAAATATACTCCTCAACAATCTTAGAGAAGGTGCAAAAAAAATTGGGTTTAGAAGGAAATTTTATATTCCAGCATGACAACGATTCCAAACATGCGGCACATCATGTCAAAATGTGGTGTCTTTTTCATTGTAAACAACAATCGTACATACCACCACAGTCTCCTGACACCAATGTCATAGAAAATTTGTAGGCCATACTCGAAACAGCAGTCCAAAAACACCAAATTAGGAACAAAGCCCATTTAAAGTAAGTGTTACAAGAAGAATGGGATAAAATATTTTCAGATGCCACCAAAAATTGGTCGGATCTGTACCAAGACGTTTGGAGGACATTATAAAAGCCAAAGTACATGCAACAAAATATTGGCACTGTCTTTGTATGTGATATATAACAAAAATTTCATTTGTGTATCCTCAATTTTTTGAGGAAGAAATTAGCTTATGTTTATTTGAAATGCCTCTGAAAATTTTTCTTTTAGAATTTTGTCATTGATTTTTCTTTATTTTTAATATTAATTAAACCCTTTGTTATGTCTAAGAATAAAATTACGTTTGCACTTCTAGTTAATGTGTTATTTCGATTAAAAGTAGGATTTATGAAGTACAAGAAAGGTGTATCTTCAATTGTTTGTCCCACTGTAGGTTAAAGTAAAATTAAAATGTAGGTTAATGCTTAAGACATCAACCTACACATTTAACTTACATATTTTCACATCCTCTGTTGCTTCCCTGGCAAAGAAAGGAACAGATGGGTACAACCTTTGTGATTCCTGTGAAGAATGAAATGTTAATTTTTAGAACGTAATTGGAATATTTAAATATGTAAAAAAAAATATCATTTTCAACAATTCGAATTATTTTTTAGTTAAATTTAAATTAAAATTGGTTTGATTTTTTGAAACATAAAAATAAATAAATTTATTTTATTTCTTTACCTTTAGAACACACTCCAGATAATTCATATCCTTAAGATCATCAGTTGTTATGTGTCTTTCGGTATCATCTCCAAAAATCCGATCCAATTCTTCGTGGACTTTTTCTTGCACATCTTTGTAAAGGCCTATCAGGTAGAGAGCCCAGCTCATGCCCATGGATGTTGTGTCATGACCCTGTGTTTATAGAAACAGTTAATATTTAAAAAGTTTGAATTAGTTTATTTTGAAGTAAGCTCATTATTTTTGTGATAACTTATAAATATCCAGTATATACTCATTTCTATAACGTATACAATCTAAGTATATGTATTCAAAATTCTTGAACGAAGTTGAAAATAACATCAATGAGACAAGTAGACGGGATGGTTCGAAACAATCATTAAGAGACAAATAAGAGTCGGATATAATAGTGGATGGTTACAAATGTGGCATAACGAAGTGAATGTATTTCTTCAAACGTTTCAAACACTTAGGGGTGTTGGCTTAAAAATATATTCTGAAAGCAATTACATGGTATTCCTCAATTTAAATGACGACAAATTGCTACCTTAGTATGATATGTCTAACAAATAATCATGCAGACGAAATATGGATGATTTCATTTGAGGTTGCATCATTTAAATGTTGAAAAGATTCCTTCACAACATCGTTTCACAAGCTTAGACAGCATTTCAAATAACACGAATAGTTGTCCAATGGCTTAATAGCAATCATATTGATATTTGTGTATTGCTCTACAGATAGGTAAAAACAGACTCCGAAATATATTACAAAACACATACATCGGTTACAGTATAAAAACAATATTTCATTTTATAGTTTCCAAGAGGATGCTAGTACAGTATACTAGTACAGTGACTAGTACAGTATGTGATATTAATGCCTGTTATCGAATATAACGTTTTCTAGATGCGGGAAAATCTGAAATTTAAAGATGAGCAATGGATAAAAGTAGTATAAAAGTTTTTATAAAGTAGGATAAAAGTTTTTATAGATAAAAGTAGATTCTGTCTGATTATGAATCCTAGACAAATTTTTATCAGAAGAAATAAAGGGCATAAAATAAACCATCCGACCTAATCTAAAGAGATATGTTTGAAGGCGGTTGAATTCTTGTTTGGAGTGATACAACTTTTGGTATCTGCATAGTGTTTTTCCATTCTCCAACGTAGTTTAATCATTGGTGCAGGCTATTATCTTAGGCTATCCTTCCTTACGCATGTCTTGATACTACGGATCATTTGTTCTTTATATTGGATGACAATGCTGCATTCTCTATAGTGTAGGAATTATTCAGACGAATCGGAAAATGAAGAAATTCATTATGTGATTAAACATGGTTATCCCTAGATCTTATATAATCTAACAAAAATGGGATAGTCTTGGGAGTCGTTTGGCAAAACGTCAGAAGCCACCAGTAACGATTTTGGCACTGTAATTGGGATTACAAGGAATAACCAATCCTGCCTCAACTTCTTGACAAACTTATAGCTCAGTAGCAAAGAAATACTCAGAATAGGTAGATGCTGTAAGTTTTGCAAATCAGTCGAAGTTAATCATAAGCCCTATTAAATTTTCAGTCTTCCTTTCAATCATTTGTCACATAGATATTTCGTTCTTTCCCCCAATTGCACTAGAATTTAATTTTTCAATAAAATTACTTTGTACCCTTCGAAAACATTTTTGATATTATTTATTTTTCCATTTTCTTTTGTTTTAGGATATTATATAAATATTTGCGTAGATTTAAGGCACTTATGCATGACATTACATTAGAAGAATCACAGCATCTTTAATCTTTGCATACTAGTGCATGAACAAAAATCAACCCTGAATATTAAACTGTAACAGGGATTTTAAAGTTTAACATTAATTTTTAACCTTAATTTTTGCATATTAGTGTATTAACAAAATCTTTTTTTATTGCAGAATGTTAAACAAACAGGTTCTTACAAATGAGTACCAATTGTATGAAATTCAAATTTTATTTTTTAATACGCTATATATTTCATAAGAAGAAAAGATGAACTATGTATAAAAATATGTAATAATATCCTTAGTACACACTTAAATGTTACTATAGTTTAGATAAGCTAAAAGAGCGACAGCATTTGAACTGCACAAGAAAACAGCAGATGAAATTATTCATTGATTTTTTACTAATAGGGAGTTCTATGTCATGTGTTCATGAGAGAGAAATTATCCAATTTTTATTCAAAATAATAGTTTTAAATTTATTTTCAAAATGTTTTCCATGTAATTATCAATAAAATTGAAAATATTTAAAACACCTGTTAATATATACTATGTTTATTAGATTTCTTAGTAAAATATTTGTGACAAATGTTCAAAAAATTATCTTAACGTAACTTATTTAAAAAAATAAATTTTATAAAAATGGCAAATAGTTTTTACAGACTGCATAGAATTTATAAAGTTTATACTAACTTACGAATGTTTAATTATTTTTTTTATTAAAGTGTTTGATTTTTTAATAAACTGATATATTTTCTCATTAGTATTTCCAATTTTCCAAAATATACAATATTACCTCAAAAGCGAATGTGTCTACTTCTTCTCTTATGTCTTCTTCACTTAGCTGTTTTGTTTGGACATGGTGTTCTAAAAGTACATCCATCAAGGCCATCCTTTTACGTTTTTCAACTGGAGCACCAGATACCAGAAGTTCTTTTTTTCTACGAATCACCTTGAGATATGTATGAATAGAATTATATAATCCGTCCATTCATTTTTAATAGCAATATATTTAAATATGTGTTAAAGTATCTTTTAGTACTTCGGATTTGTTCAATTTCCAAAAATGGCAAAATGTTAAAGACAAAAATTTGATAAATAAAAGGTAAAACAAAGGTTGTAGGAAAAGTTGAGCAGCGAAAGTGGTTTAATTTGTATTGTTAAGAAGAATCCGCTTTATAAACCCACGATCACAAAACGGTTTTTCAGTCATTAATTTTGCATTAATAATATTATGTAATTAAGAAATTATGTAAAAGTAAAATTTGGAATTCAAAAAAGTGTTACAATGTTCCTTTTGTAACAATAATTTTAATTTTCATTGACTTTCGAAAGCTTAACTTAAGTGGTCTTTTACACTAAATTATACAGTATAGAGATTGTTTTTAAGCACATTTGTAAAAATCGATTAAGCTTTTTTTTGAAAAATATGAAAAAGAAATTCCCTTAGATGAAGAGAGGAAACTATCGTAAGAATTAGGATTTAAAATTAGATTGATTTTATTTTTAACAAACGTAACTATTTTTCCGTAGCTATAATCTATATAGGAGAATAAAACGCAACTTCTCTTGATATTATAATCTGTAAATACTCTATATTAATAAGGATAGGAATTCCATTAAAACGGTTGTTTAAAAATAAAACACAATTTGTTAAACGTCTTTTCTTTTCAGTAATTTTTGACATTTTAAAAAATGTGTAACTGAATTAATCTAATATTTGGATTTATTATTTTCTCAGAGTTGTCTTTACAATTAATGACATGCCAATTCATTTTGACCAATTCCATCATTTGACATTATAAGCTCTTTGATGATGCGGATGTCACATGATGCAGTGAGAACACTTTGTAAATTGACGTGAAACATCAGCCATGTAATTACGTGCGTAAGTCGTAGGAAAGGCTGCTGATCCAACGACTTCCAAAGAACAAATTGTGATGACCCTAGGGTTACAAATGAATATCATCAGAATTGTCCGACTCGTCGGCTGTTCGCGATTGGACGAATGACCGTGAAATGAGTAATAAATGTTATGATGTTAGTCATCCAAACAGTTTTGACGTCAAGGACTGCCCATTTGGGTAGAATGAGATCGGCGGCAGACAGTGGCTCCGCCGACGAACGAATGGGTCAAAATAGAAATTTCCTGAAGCTTATGATTCTGCGGTGCCCGTCACGGTCATTTTTACCAGAAAAAACAACTTCCGATGTTTGTATCATTAATGAAGTGTGGGTGTACAACACCGTGGTGCCTGCTACGTATCTCACTGTTATTCGTCCACTAGTGATAATCACTTACACGATTACTCGCTAACAAGCAGGCCCAAACAACTCGTTTCGAGTATTCTAAGAATCACAATCTGTATTCTGTGTACTAATTCAAGTGCTTGGGATATTCAGTGAAATTTGCTTAGATCAGCAACCTTTTCTGTGACACACACATTCAATCAGAGGGCAATCTCTGCGACTGGTTATAACCGCTGATACTGGATCTTGCATGCCTTCTAGTTGAACTGAAATATCAAATGATGGTAGTGGTCATAATTTTTTATTTCTATACTGTATATATACTAGTTTCTTAAAGTTTAATAGCTGAGCTGATAGTTGGATGATTTACTCTCAACTATTCGTGATTTCGAGACCCCTCTCGGATAGGAATGTTTGCAGTGTTTTATAGAAAACAATTTAAGCTTCAAGTATCAATTAAATTAGCCCTAGGCAAAAAAGTGACTACAAAGTAATAACCAAATCAATCGGAAGTTAAATAGCAAACAGAAAACTGATAATAACTAATTTAACTAGACAAAGTAGTGTGAAAACATTTAATTAACCTAAAATTTAAAAACGAAAGGAGAATGTTGGGTGCATTAAGGCTCGAGATAACATCTGGAACATGAAATCTTAATTTTGAGCATACTACTTTTAACATTTCACAACGAAGAGTATGAACACTCCCAGCTGAAATAAAAGATGTAAAGTGACGTTTCATATTTATAACGTTGTTCATGTGTTTTAAGGAGGCAATGCCCATATCAGACTTATATTTACATAAGGTTTAGTAAAGAAGTGAGAGGCGAAAGATATACTTCCTAATAAACTTCTTTATATGCTCGTGAAACTCAAATAAGAAGAATGAATTGATCCTTCATCTGGTATGTAATTTTTTTAAAATAGCGAAACACAAGACAAAGTGTATGGGAAAATGAATTATCTAATTGGAAAAGGAATGTAATATCTATTGAAGCAGCAAATGTGCTATAAATAGGATCGAATATGCCATCTCTGTACTTTTTAGTATTCAGAGTTCAATATGATAAATGAATTTTTTTCACTACATAATACTATATTTATTACAAGGAATAGTAAATTATATCAATTAAAAACTATTGAGAAGAATATTTAAAGGACATTAGAAAAATTACTCATGAAATGCTTAAATTAATCCTTTATTCAACTTTTACAAAAATTACTTTACATGGCTGTAAAGCAATTTTTGTAAAAGCTTTACATTAAATTGTCACAGAAAAGGTTGCTGATCTAAGCGAATTTGACCGAATACCTTTACACTTGAACTAGAACACAGAATACAGATTATGATACTCTGAACATTGTTTAATGTAACCTTGTTAAAGCTTTACAAAAAATTGCTTTACATGTTACAAAATTGGGGTATCGAGAAACCAATTAACTTTTTCTATAAATAGGAAATTAACATCATTGTATGCTTTTACAATTTCAAAACACTTTTAATAAATTTCAAAAATTAATGTGGAATCAAATTTGTAGAACTTCACCAAATTTGAAAAAAAAACGAAGTCAATATATCTCAGAATTCTGCATTCTACTTTTATACACTCAGGAACATTAAAAATATTGCATGAAGGAAGTAGAAAGGTACAAACGTGAAATTTTGCAAATAAATACAATGAGATTCGAGAAGCAAATGATCCAAATTCGGCTCCAATGCTCATAATCAGACACCCGGATCTGGTACTGTAATCAGGAAGTGAGCTCTATATAAACAGGTGCAAAAGGGAAGTTTCAGAAACGTGATGAGACGCTAGGAAGACTTTAGCAAGCGAAGAATGCCCGGGAGACACGTGAGAAGACATTTCGTATTTATAAGCCAATTTCAGAAGGGCATCATCTTCGTCTTAAAAAACACATGCTATTCGACTCGCTTTATCGCTCGCTAGGTCGATCGTTCGGAGTATGCCGTTATGTTGGGAGCAGTGGACAGGAGATGGTACTCACATGTGTACCTGGTCTAGGGCTACCAAGAAGACGACTAACAGAAAAGATAGAAAAACCGTGAGGCAAGTGCTTGTATATCCTGTTACTCGTTCCCTGATACACACAGTTGTAAGAGTACCAGTTGTTCCACAAACTATTTCAAGACTCCCTGCGAAACGAATCTGCAAACCAAGTGCACGTTTTGTGTGTTGACTTTAACATCACCGGTGACTTCGTCTACTGTGGTGCCAAGCCCGAGCGAAGTGAAATGTTACAGAGTGGCAAAACGCTGTTATGGGTTACGGTTCGTTATGGAAATGGATGATAATCGCATATGGGTGTGGCGCCGCCCTGGTGAATTGTATTCTTCTAATCACACTGTCCCCCTACACAATTTCAACAAAATTGGTGTAATGGTCTAGGGAACCATAGCCTATGATTGCCAGTCGACACTAGTTGTGGCACGTGGAAACTTAATGGTCCAGAGTTATGTTGATGATATTCTTTGGCCCCACGTAGGACTTTTTCTAAATAGCCTTAGACGGGCATTTTATCAGCAAAATAACGATAGTCCACATGCAACTTGAGATACTCAAGACTGCATGTGTCATGTTCGTGCTCTTTCTCGGCCAGCCCACTCGCCAGACTTGCCCTGGTAGAGCATGTTTGGGACCTATGTATACGTGTCATTCTATACATGAGTTGGAAGTAGCTGTTTAAGAATTGTGGGTACATCTCTCTCTCAAGACAACATTAGACGTTTAATAAACTCAATTCTGGACCGTATGGTGGCATATATTGCAGCAGAGGGCGGTCCGACGCGCTGTTGAGGTTGCTCAGTATTATGCTAATTGTACTCACTCTATTTGCTTAATTGTCCTGATTTTGGGATTAAGTGAATCTTACATCTATATCATTATGTGCACTAAATCTCATTTCAACGTGATGACGCCTTCTTATTGCACCATTTTCAATGTTACTGAGTGTATAAATAATTAACATGAACTTTAATAATTTGAA
>JAPDSC010142001.1:0-15482 GCA_026290005.1 Latrodectus geometricus
TTTCCAAATTAAGATAAATGTTCTTAAAAATACATATCTTAAAAAGCTTGTAAGCTTTTAATTTAATTTGTAACCGCTCTTGTACAACTACTTCAACAACAGTGACACTACCACGCCACCAAGTGGCAAGAGTGTGAAACTTCAGTAGTAGAAGCCAAGGTCCGGATCTGTACACACGCTAAAACGTGTGCTCCTAACCTGAGATTAAATTTATGTCCACTTGTTTTGTTTTGTTTAATGTTTTTTTAATAAAATTCTTAAATATAACTCTGGTGGATGTATTTCATTACCCTCACCCCATTGGTTCCTTAAATCAAGGGCCACAAACTGGCGCCCAACGGGTTTTAATTTCGGAATCGGAACTTGGCTTTTGCTCGGTAATTTCTTTTTCAGGTACAAATTGATTATACTCATGTTCTTACTCTTAGAACAATAAAAGTGTTCCGTGATTTCCACCCTGGAGATAAAATGGAATAATATTTGACGCGGTAGGTATTACTATTAATCCAACCTGGATAAATTGCTAACTTTTCTGACGTGGTGTACGTTTCGACTACCTGTAAGTAGAATTTATTTTATACAAAATTTTGTGAAAAGGAAATTATGCTCGTTAAAAATAAAGTATTTTTCTTAATTTTGAAAACTTTGATGAAAATTCATAATTTCAAAAGCAAAACTATTGTTAAAATTATTTTTCTCAACCTGAGATAAATTTACCTTTACATAAAGTAAAATAAATTAGCATTTGAATAGCAGTACTATATGCACGAACTTATTAATAGACCTTATTTGAAATCCTTATTAATGTTGAAGAATAATTTTATTCTTGTTCGAGTTAAAATATAATTGTATGAAGTTTTTATCTCGCACTTTTGAGTATTTACGATTAAGAATATTTTTATTGTTAAGCAAAATAAAATATTTTTCTCAACCAGAGAAATTGCTTAGGGAAGCGAGTGTCCTTGAGAAAAAAGATACTTCTTACGTTTTGCTTTCTTCGATTCTTTGTATGACTCATACTAGTGATAGATTGAAAAGTATTTTTTGTTTAATATTTAATGCGTTTTTCGAGAATGTTTATATGAAAAAGGAAAATCATTGAGCTTTAACGAAACCACTTTTGTTTTAGTTTATGAATATTTATAAGATTATGAGGTTGAATATTAATCTTGATATATTGTGTTGATAATAAAATGCTAGTTTTAAGTGCATATTAGATATTTATTGATTTAATTTTATGTGATAAAAAAAAAGTTGTATTTGAAATTAAAAGTAATTCATGGAATTAGTATAACTATTACGAATTGATTTGTTTATTTCAAGTGTATTTTAAGTAATGTTGTCAAGAATTTTTTCGAAATTGGTACTTATATGTCTTGAATTTATGTAGTGTAAATATAGATTGCTTACATTAGTCCATGAAAATGTTTAAGTTTTGTTTAACAATTTAAACTATTAGCACTTTTGTTTTGTGTTCACATGTTATTGAAGGTTATTTTCTTAAAATAAATCTTTTATTTCATATTTTAGTAAGTGAAAAACAAAAGTGAAATATAAACATTTTTTTTTAAATTTATGTGTATGAGTTTTGTGTCATATATAATAGTAATTAAAGGGCAATTAAGAGATAGGTTAATAGAAAATAAGTTTGTAATTAATTTTATAAGAAGTTCATGGTGAACATTCTAAAATATTTGTTATGGTTTCTATTTCATATATTTTTATCAATTTTTAAATTTGGTTGTTCTTAGAATTATAACTCTCTAACATATATATATATAATAAAAAAGTGTAACCTTACTTTTACGAGATCATTTTTAAAAAAAAAAAATTGCTCTTAAAAATGGCTTTTTTAGCCAGAGGTAAAAAACAAGACTTAATAGAACTTGCTGAAACTTTAAACGTAGAGATAGAGGAAAATTTTAAGGTCATTGAAATTAAGGATGCAATAATTAAAAGTCCCGCTTATGACTCCGAATTTACAAAAGAGTGTTTAAACCGCATCATCAATGACAGAAAAGAACTGGAGCTGCGTTCTGAAAGAGAAAACGAAAGGCTATTTGAGTTAGAAAAATTGAAACTTCAAGCCAGTTCATCTAATAATAAAAACTCTGGAGAGGTGTCCGTTTCTGCAGATTCAGAAATGCCTAAATTGGAAATACACAAATTAATTCCAAATTTTGATTCCAAAACAACCGACATGAGTTTGTTCCTGGACTTGTTCGAAAAGCAGTTAACATTTTTGAAAGTTCCTCTTTCAAAAGTGGTGTTTTACCTAGTTGGCCTCCTGCCAACCGACATTGCAAATCTAATCGCAAAAGAATCTATGGAAGGACCTCAGAGTTATGAGACAGTCAAACAGATCCTCTTAAATCGCTTTAAATTGAGTGCAGAGAAATTCCGACAAAAGTTTGCCCAACACCGGAAAAACCAAGACAGCACTTGGCGAGACTTTTACTTCGACTTGCAAAGCTATTTTGATGGGTGGCTCAAAGAATCGAAAGTGACTACTTTCCAAGAGTTAAAAGATTTGATTTCGGCGGATCAAATTAAAAAGAAAGTCCCTCCTAATTACAAAGATCATTTTTTAGATCAATGGTGTGAATGGAACAATCCTCTTCAACTTGCTGACAAATTAGATTCGTATGAAGATGTTAGAAGCATGCGAAGTAAACACGAAAATAAAAACTTTGATATGAAACAAAAAGAAATAAAATCAACTCAATGGAGACAGAACAATCCAAGAAATTCTAATCCCAGAAACGAACAATTTCTGTCAGGTTTCCCAAGTCAAAGTAGGCGGGAGACCGGGGTTCTCAGTAAAAGTAGGTGGAACCCCACTTCCAATGACAGAACACACGGAAGAAATTTCAATGAAAAAAGTGAAGAGAGAAATCCCATTTCTTGTTATGGCTGTGGAGCTCCTGGAATTATTAAATCCAAATGTCGCATATGCAACCCAATTCAACAAAAAGACGAGAACTTTTCGTCCAACATTAATCAGGCAAAATTCTACAGTTTCTCAAAAGAAAATACCCCTATTAGCATAATTGAAGTTACCATTTGTGAAACAAAAGTAGCAGTGTGTGCTGACTCTGGTGCTACACATACTGTTGCTGGTGAAAAGATGTATCAGTTACTTCGAAAACATGGATTGAAATTTGAAGAAAAGAACATAGAAATGACTCTAGCTGATGGTCTTATTCGAAAGACAGCGATATTAACAACTATTGCCGACATAAACGTCCAAGGAAAAGTTATTTCCACCGAACTAATTGTTTTAAAACATGCTAAAGGAAATCGCACACTACTCGGCATGGATTTCTTGATAGCTGCAGGGATCGTTCTAGATCTTCGAAAGAAAAATTGGTATTTCACTGAAACTCCTCACAGAAAATCCAGTTTTGTCGAAGCACCCCCTAACATCAATGCTCTCTTGGCAGTAAACGAGGAACCACATCCTTGTCATCTTCGTGAAAATGAAGGCGCTCACCTTTCTCTCCAAGAACAGAAAGAACTCAACTTAATCTTAGAAAAATATGAGAGATGTTTTCAACCAGGGGGAGAGCCAACGACATTTATTGAACACCACATAAAAACTATTGATCATCTCCCAATAGCTGTTCCACCTTATAGAATGAACCCATCTAAGAAGGAAATACTGAAGCAAGAAATTGACAAGCTTCTGTCAGAAGGCATTATCGAGGAATGCGAATCACCCTATGCTTCTCCAGTAGTTTTGGTACCAAAACCAAATGGATCAGTTCGCCTTTGCATTGATTACAGAAAATTGAACGAAATCACAGTGCCAGATACCTATCCTCTTCCTCGAATGGATGACGTGTTGCACGAAGCCAAACCAACTCCTTACATGTCAAAAATTGATCTTCGAGCAGGATACCACCAAGTAAAAGTTTCTCCTGAAGATCAAGATAAAACAGCATTTGTATGTCCCTTTGGAACGTACCGTTTCTTGAGGATGCCCTTTGGATTGCGGAACGCGCCTGCTACATTTCAAAGACTAATGAATCGTTTCTGCAATGGTCTCGAAGACATTCTAGCATTACCTTACCTAGATGATGTCATTGTCTTATCGGAAACTTTTGAAAAACACGTCGAAGATCTTGAAGCAATTTTTAAAAGACTTTGTCTCTTCAAATTGCGGGCAAACAGAGAAAAATGCCATTTTGCTTCTCCTCGAATTAAATATCTCGGATTTTGGATAACACAAAAAGGAATAGAAGTTGATTCAGAAAAAGTGGCCTCTATATTAGAAATTCCACCTCCTAAAAACGTTAAGGAAATACAGTCGTTTCTTCAAACATGTTCATGGTTTCGAAAATACATTCCTGACTTTGCAAAAATATCACGTCCACTCAGTAACCTCACAAAGAAGAAGGCTCAGTGGGAATGGGGATGTGATCAGCAAAATGCTTTTAAGACTCTCAAAAACTGTCTTACAACAACTCCTGTTCTAAAACAAGCAGATGGTACCAAACCATATATCATTCGGACTGACTCAAGCAGCTATGCACTTGGAGCTGTCTTACTCCAAGGCGAAAGTCCCAACGAACACCCTATTGAATATGCCAGTAGATTGTTAACACCAGCAGAGTGCAACTACTCCACGACGGAGAGAGAAGCTCTAGCTGTGGTATGGGCATTGAAAAAATTTCGTGGCTACATTGAAGGTACTGAAGTAACCGTGGCATCCGACCACCAACCTCTCAAATGGCTCTTAAACCTCAAGTCTCCAACCGGACGACTTGCACGATGGGCACTCGAAATTCAGTCTTTCAACCTGAAAGTACAATATATTCCTGGTAAAGCAAATGTCATTGCAGACATGTTGTCACGCCCAGGTGGAAAACAAGAACAATCCTCTTTGGAAGTTAATAATATCACTATGGCTGACTTGCCAACTAGAAGTTGTAAAGATATGCGGGAGGCGCAGCTTAAAGATGAAAATTTAAAAAAGATAATTGACAGTTTTGAATCCACTCAAAGAACTGAAGAATATGCAAACTGGACGGAACGCGGATTCTTGATGAATCAAGGCATTTTATACCGTTATGTTCCTGATTCTGATTCAGAAGACGCTCAGTTGGTCATCCCGACACATGAACGTGAACTAGTGATGCAAAAACATCATAATGATCCAATGGCTGGACATTATGGAGAAGAAGGAACTTTCCAACGGATTGCAAAACGATATTACTGGACAGGAATGAAAAAATACATCTCCGATTACGTCAAAAACTGTCCCGAATGTAATCGTTTTAAGGCTTCAAACCAAAAGCCAGCTGGTTTACTTAGAACACCTGTCTACTCCCAGCGTTTTGAAATTTTAGCCATTGACTTGTTTGGACCGTTACCTCCAACGGACACGGGTGAACAATGGATTTTCATAGTTGAAGATTGTGCTACAAAGTGGGTTGAGTTATTCCCTCTTTCTCAGGCCACTGCTCATCATTGTGCTAAAACTCTCATAGAAGAAGTCTTTATGCGTCATGGCATACCAAGAAGAATTATAAGTGACAATGGACCACAATTTGTTAGTGCAGTCTTACAACAAGTTTGCTGTACTTTGAACATAAGTCAAAACTTGATACCAGTGTATTCACCACAAAGTAACCCTGTTGAACGTAAAAACAGAGACTTAAAACCTCGACTTGCAATACTCGTCGGAGACGATCATGCTACTTGGCATTCGAAACTCCCAGTAATTCGTTTCGCCATGAACACATCAGTTTGTGACACTACCGGACACACACCTGCCTACCTACAATATGGAAGAGAACTACGAACTGTCGACGATGTCGTACAAAATTTCAAAGCTGTTGTTGAAAACGATAATTTCGTGGCAGAAATTACACCCTATCTGAAGAGATTTGCCACCATTACAAAAGATATACAAGAAAGAATAGAACTAAAACAAGATCAACGAAAGAAACAATATGACAAACATCGACGTCAAGTTTATTATTCACCTGGAGACAAGGTGTGGGTAACTTTACACCCCATAAGTAGTGCGAAAAACAAGAAAACTTCTAAGTTCATGCCAAAACGTGATGGACCATACTTAGTTCTCACCCAAAAATCACCAACTTCTTATGTGATAGCAAGTCTTGATAAACCATCCGAACCAATAGCGACTTACCACACATCTGCATTGACACCTTTTAAAGACATGGACACTTCTCCAGTTGTCCCATTACGAAAAAGAGGCCGACCACCAAAGGTCATTTTCAAATCACCACAAACTGAAAATCGGTTCAGAAAACCAACCACTTCACGAACAGCTCTTCCAAAACCCAATAGGTCATCAACCATGACTACAAGAGCTCAACCTTTGGATTCTGTCTCCTCGCCGGGACGTCGTCGGATCCAGAGGGGGAGTTTGTAACCGCTCTTGTACAACTACTTCAACAACAGTGACACTACCACGCCACCAAGTGGCAAGAGTGTGAAACTTCAGTAGTAGAAGCCAAGGTCCGGATCTGTACACACGCTAAAACGTGTGCTCCTAACCTGAGATTAAATTTATGTCCACTTGTTTTGTTTTGTTTAATGTTTTTTTAATAAAATTCTTAAATATAACTCTGGTGGATGTATTTCATTACCCTCACCCCATTGGTTCCTTAAATCAAGGGCCACAAATTGATAATATTTTTTTGAATAGTTTTTGGTTGTACACTGCATTGCTAATAAAGTTGTAGATTGGGTATCCTGATTGAAAAGACAATAATTCTTTTTATGCAACAGTTAGATATCAAATTTTATGAATTACTCTTATTGACACTGAATATCTCTCAGATTGAAAAGTTTTTCAAAGAGAGAATCATATTGAAAGTAGATTAGTTTTGAATGAGAGGTGTTTGTATCTTGTATAAGATTCCCTTACAATTTATTCACAGTATATTCAGTGAATATTTCAATATTAAATTCTCAAATATATTAATATTAATGAAAATTTTTTGTAATTGTATTTTGAGCAATAAGTTTAATAAAAAACAACTAGAGTTGACACATACATGTTAGCCATCATTCCACACATCTTTATGTTGGTAGGCGTCTAGCCTTCCGGCTATTTACTTTCTATTCCTTATAATATAGATAAAGCATAATTATTGAAGTTACATAATAATTACATAACAGTTTGGGTAGATAGTATAAGTGCCCTCAAAAGGGCAGTACTTTGCATGACAATGGGGGGATAAACACCAATAAATTTCAAATAATTTAATTTTAGGAAAATGTGAGATGTTATTGAAAATTCAAAACAGTGTTGAAACAATATATTTTCAATGCTTAAGTAGAATAAGGATTAATGTACAAATGAAAATAGTAAATACAAGAATAAATATGTACAATAAAATTTTACAGTATGGTTTTAGATTAAATGTAAATCTTGGTTATAATGCAGGACTTAGTAATGCAAAATAAATAACAATAATAAAATTTTAAAAAAATGTTCACATGGAGTACTTACAAAGGACATTATCGTTTGCAATCTATGTGGGTTCAAAAGAGTACAAGAGGTTATTTATATCACAGTACAGCAATATATTTACAAACAAAGTTTCAAGAGGTTTTATGAATAATATTTGCAAACGAAGTTCCAAGAATTTTTGTGCACAGAAGTATTTACATTTATTGTTAAGCTATTCGTAGGCGTCGTGTATGGGAATAGTTATTTGTTAGTGGTTTTAAGCGTAGGACTGATCTTGGCCTGTCGAAGTTATGTATTTCATATGGGTTATAGTTTTCGATATTTTGTATTGCTAGGTTATTAGTTTTGTAAATGTTTTCGTTGAATCGATATGAAAGATATTTAATGTATCTCTCAAGAGACAATACACCCAGTTTTCCCTTATAAGCTCATTCCTGAAGTAGTATTCCGCCTGAGAGATTATTCTTAAGATTCTACTTTGCTGGGCCTCAAAAATATTATTGGAAATTGCAGCTCCGCCCCAGATTGGGGCTGCATAGGTCATTATTGGATTCAAGTAGGCTTTATAAACCATTAGTTTGTTGAACAATGAGAGCTTAGAATGAAGAGAAATCAGAGGTTATAGTGTTGTTTTTGCTAAAAAAAGTTTATTTTTGATTTTAATAATGAGGGCTTTCGACGTAAGTCTAGTGTGCAGCCTTAATCCGAGATAGACTACTTTGTTTATCCACGGGATTGTTACTCCACCTAGATTAATTTGGGGGGGGGGAGAGGCAGGTCTTTTTTCTGATAAATATTATAGCTTGGGTTTTGTTGATATTCAGTTTTATTTTCCACGTTTGGAGCCATCCCTCTATGGCCGTCAAGTCTTCTGTGACATTTACAGGTATTTTATTAAAATTGGTATTAGTGGAGAGAATGGCAGTGTCATCCGCAAACAGGCAAAGCATAGTCGTGCGATGCTTGGGGATGTCATTTATAGAAATATTAAAAAAGAATGGACCCAGCAGTGATCCCTGGGGGACGCCAGCATAAATGGGTCTTTCAGAAGAGTAGTTTTTAGTCGATTTACGCCAGGAAAGAGCTTTTGTTATTTTTTCAGGGGCTCTAAGCAATTCATGGGTGGTGGACATTGACTTTCTGAATCCAAATAGATCAGGTAAAATTATTTGATTGTCAGTTTCAAAGTTGCTAACTTTTTTCTTTTATTTTGGCCATTGTAGGGAGAAGGGAAATAGGTCTTTAATTGGCAGGGTTTTTTCTAGACTTTCCCTGTTTGTGTATCGGAATGATCACTGCCTTTTTTTCACTGTTTGGGAAAATGTCCAAGTGACAGAATATCATTCATAATGTTTGAAAGGTAGCAGATTGCAATTACAGGTAATTGCTTCATAATTTTATTTGTCACCTGGTCATGCCCAGGACTTTTCTTGTTTTTGAAATTAATGATATTCTTATTCACTTCAGAAGCAGGTACATCACCAGTTTGAGGATTAGGTTATTTAATCTGAAGGTATGTATCAATGGCCGCACTAACCTTAGCATCATTATCAGGGTTAGATATGACATTGGGTACAAATTGTGCCTACAGGCACCTAGCGATGCACTCAGCTTTTTCCGCGGAGGAGACTGCGATTTTATTATCGTCAATGAGTTTGGGGAGAGTGTCCCTCTTTTTTTCTTATTATTGATTGCTCTCCAGAATGATCCATCTTATAGATTTAAATTGATAATATAATTGGTCCAGCTTTTCTGGTTGTATTCGTAAATTTTATTATAGACACTTTGAAGAAAATTGATTTGCTTTTTTAAAGTGGGGCATCTTTGCCTATTATAACATTGTCTTAATCTGTTTCTTTCTTTTATATGGTTAAGTATATTGGAGGGTAGGAAATCAGTGTGATTTATGTTATGAATATTTTTGCTGTTGTTAAGGGCGTTTTTAATAATTTGGGCTATATTGTCCACTTTGGACTCTATTTGATGTTTTTGTTTTTGTATCTCTAAGACATTTGTACCTGAGATCTGGAACCAATTCAAAATAATGGAGAAAATCTGCTCCTAAAATGGATGTGCTAACATTGGCTATTAGGAATGTCCAAGTAAAGTTTCTTCTCAAATTAAAATTTAAAGAGAGTGTCTTCTGTCCATATACATTGATTGTGGAAGAATTCGCGGCTAAAAGCGTTTATAGTGGAGAATTTCGCTTTTGATAATTGTTAGCAGGAATTAAGGACACGTCAGAGCCAGTATCGACCAGAAATGGAATATTTGATATTAGGTCGCGAATGAACAGGCGACGTGATTCTCGAGGCAAAGAATATGTCGTCTCTATTCTTTGCTGCATTCGTTTTCCTGCCATGCGCAAGGTTTAACGCATTTATCATCCCTACATTTTTTTTCCAAAACGCCTGTGATACCAGCAAATTGAAAAATCTCGTTTATGGGAATTACTTCGTTCGCGACTGTGTTGGTTACGACGATAGGGCGAGCGACTACGAGAAAAAGAAAGTTGATCAATTCGTTTATTTAATTTTTCAATTTCACGAAATATTTTTGTTTCAAAAGTTTCGTCTATTTTAGAAACTGAAAATGTTTCAACAGGAGATGGAGTGACATTGATGATGCGATCCGAAATTTCAGCAGCTTTCACTACGGTTAGATCGGAAACTACAGCTACAGTTTGAAACTACAGTTTGAACATTGGATGGCAATCGCTGTAAAAACAATTCCAACATTAGTTTATCGGGAACATTATGTGATTCGGCACGACGCTCATGTTTCGTAAGAGTTCTGATGGTTTGCGCGACCCTAATTCTTCGCCTAATAAAAGTTTACGAATTTCTAGTTTTGATGATTCTCTCGAGCGGTTTATTAATTCTTGTTTAATCTGCTTGTATGGGTCGGATGCATCCGGTTTCATTAATACATCACGAATTAAGGATGCAGTTTCGGGCGGAAGATGGGATACAATATAATTATATTTAGTTATCGATTTAGTAATAGGTTTTGGTGCGGCAAGAGCAACGTGCTTTCACACATAAAAACCATAATGCTGGATCAGACCTGTTATAGACAGGAATTTGAACAGCATTAACTTCAGCCATGATGCAAGGTTTAAGAACAAAATTGCTTAATATTTAACTGTTAATAATAACGATTTTTTTTAATTACATTACTACAATTATTCATATTTTAAGGATTTGTATTCACATAAAAATTATTGTCAATAGCTATGTAAAGTGAATACCAAAAACGAAAACAATAATGAAATCAAAAGTAGAATCAGAAGAATTACGCATTTTAGATTCAAAACAAAAGCACAGAATAAAGAAACAGAAATAAAAAACACTTATCTGCGATCTCCCTGGAACATTTCAGAACGCGCTAAAAGAAGGCGCACCCAGGCAATAAATCACAACCACTTGAAAAAGCTGCTGCCCGAAGAAAAGGAACTTCAGTAGTTTCGGTTCGTCTTTCTCAGTTGGCGAAAACTTTCAGGTAATTTTACAGTAGATTGCATGTTTAAATCCGTATATTAAAGTCACCATTGAGGACTCGTCCGGGTAACCATTAAGGAAATTATTATGTAGTATAAAAATAAACTCTTTACTAAGACAATATTTATCTCTATCAAACAATTTTATTAATTACTTTTTAGTTTACTGGTATACAGACATTTTACATTTCCACTTGTATATCCGAGGCTATATCTAACTCACTCCTTCTGATCCTTCTAATAAAAGGTTACCAGAATTTTTGTTGGCGCGATGGCGCAAAACTCTAGGATTCACCACAAAGTGTCCTATGTAATTCTAATCTGGATTCTGGGCAAAACAGTCAATTGGTTAGCCTCATTGCGAGAATAGCAATCCAAGGTGCATAGGACAACATGAGAAGGTGCATAACCATCCCAGAAGTAACAATGATACAACACGCAAATTTGTCACAACGTAGGAAGCATATTTTTGTCTGGAGTCGAAATAATCGATGAACTGGGTCTCAGTCTATACCACAAGAAATATTCCAAGACTTTGGTTGGAGCTAATCAAAACTTTACTGGAGGGAAATTACATTTTGGCAATAAATGATTTCCAAGCATACGCCAAATCCACAATCTGCCATCTGAGTGCCATAGATTGAAACTGAATAACTCAGAGAATAATCAGAAGCTTAATGCTAGAAAACTTGTTTCCCCTCCTCTACGGTTCAAAATAGATGTGTCTTGCGTGAACTCAACTAAACACCACGTTTGGATTTTGTCATCAAACGCACATGGCAGCAGTCTGACCATGGAAACCAAGCAAATGTGCTTCCTTTAAAATGGTATTTATCGACATTGCTGAGTCCTGTTCATATAGAATTTTCGGAAATACTCATCGAAAGATTTTGTATGCTCCTTATCTAAAATTTTTTTTTAAAAAAGAATTCTGAAATTTGTAAACATCATTGTCTTTTTTATTGGTCAAATGATACAAACCATACTGTTTCTTAAAGTTACCTTATAGCAAATATAATTTCTTCCCTGGTCATGTCTTCTCTTTATTTGTGCAGTTATTAGTGACAAAAAAAGTAACCTTTTTTTTTTGTCACTAACTATTAATTTGGCTCTAAAATGTAAGAATTGTAATTCTCTTTTGTGTGAGAATTCTGATTCTGTTGTGAATGAAATAATTGACTACACGAATCATTGAAATAGACTGAGAGGGATTGTGTTTGCTCTGATTGTATTCATACTTAAAGGATTTTAAACAATCTGAAATACCATGTAAATATGCTACACTTACTGAATCTTTGAAAAATTCGAGTTTTGCTATATATCAGGGAGAAAGAATAATAACTGTTTCACTCCAAATAACTATTGAAAGCCAAAATTATTATAAAAATAAATAAATAAATAAAAAAACTGACTTTACTTCTTGACTGACTAAGAGATCAAGTAATAAATGAAATAACATTTGATTATTTCCGTGGTATTCGTTGCATGGGCATCCGTTAATGCAATAAATAAAATTGTGAAAGGTGAAATTGGCTCTTATATATATATATTTATATTTAAAAAAAATCGAGCTCACTTTAAATTTGAACTAGTAACGGAGAATAAAATTTCTTATCTAACCGCAAAGCTAATCTATCGACTTTAGATGAAGGTACCATGAAATAATTTCCTAAGATGTTCCTCTTACAACAGATACTACTGAAAAAAAAATGGAGTAAAAGAAAAAAAAATCGTTTACAAGAAAATTCTCAATAAAAAAAGAAAACATCAAAAAATATAAGCAATTAGAAACAACGAATGGAGTGGAAAATTCTAGTACTTAAAAGCAGAAAATAAATCATTTCATATTATTCCATGAAATGAGAAAAAGAATTATGGCAGGCCATTAACGCTTTTTCGGCTTAAGATCATTACTGAAATCTCACTTAATAAAAAGAAAGACAAAGATCTTGCTGAATAAAGAAAGTATTGATCAAAAGTCAGTTTTAACTTATGCCTCAGACATATGGACTGTAACAAAGTGGAAAAAAGAAATGACGTTAAACACCTCCGAAAGGAAGACATTACGAATCATGTCAACGATAATAACTGATATGAATAAAAGATATAATTTCGAAATGTGGCAGATTTTTAATGAATATATAGATTTAATATATAGAATTCATATTTACAACCAAGATAAATTAGTTAGCTAATGTTTTATATATTTATAAAAACATTATAAGAGTAAAAGAAAGTAAAGTATACAAGCATTAAAATAAAAGCACTTAGATTAAAAGAAACATATTATAACAGTATCCTGTTTAACTTGTAGACATAATTACTAGTAACGTGGACTTATCGGATAATTTATAAACCAAACGTTCACTTCGCTCTGAATCGTAGACAAAACGTGTTATCATGTGCGAATGCACTAAAATTCACGTAACCAGCCGACTTTCACGACTCTACCTTGACACTCTAATGTCAAATATTATTCATTTTAATAGTATATATAAAATGTAGAGTTTAAATAGACTAAAAGAATTGAAATATATTATAAATTTCCAATACAACATTAAAAACACAGAAAAGATAATTTCAACAGCAAAAAGTTTTGGTAATCGATATGTTACATAAATATAAGACTTTCGTTTTGAAATTCAATAATGTATCCAAAATACTTAAAAATTGTTTGTAAAATGTAATTGCATTACGAAAAGGAGTCTACAATAATTCCATAAAGAAAATTGAATTTAATTTGTTTCTTTTATGAGAAAAATGCCTAATATCACACAGAAGAAAATTATTTGGGCCAGAAATTTGAAAATGTTGAGTTAAAAATGTTTAAAAAAATTTAAATGGAAAATACAAGATCCTGAAGCCTCATAAAACTACTATTTGTTATGCCTAAACTAAAAAGAATTCTTATGGACAAATGTAAGTGTTTTGGAGAAAGAATGAATTATAAGTTCGAAATACTTGTTCTGATCACAAATGTATATAATATATACTTATTTGTATAAAAGGCAACAGTTAATTATTTGTAAAGGAACGTAGAGGAAAGAATGTCCTGAAACTGGTTTGCAGCAAGCCAATTAGAAGGAAAGGAGGAAGACCCAAAGTCGAAGAGGTTCTCTTAAAAATTAAGCAGTGTCGTGGCAAACGATTGTCATTTTTAACAGTGGGGCACATTAATGGACTTTCGGAATCGAAGGGTTTCTTCAGAAGACTTAAAACAACTAATCATCAACGAACGAAAGAGGAGAAATAACATAAACTCCTTAAGTCATTATTTCAGCTCTTCCTAAACTATCTCATTTTTATTCTAGCCCCGCCTCACAAGCTCGAGGAGGGGCTTTCGTTTTATTAGACGTAAAGTCGAAAAGGTTCTTTAAATGATCTCGTTATCTAAATACAAGTACAGAGTGTCGGCCTGCGAAGCAGGCCTTTACTCTTTCATCTGAAATATTTCCAAGAGGAAAACTTGACTTTGTTGGCGATGAAACGCTGCGGCTGTAGCGTGAGAAGCTGGCTTGACTGTGGCGACCAATCAAGCTTTCAGTAGAGAACTGGTGGGCGGGAAGATAATACTTGAATAAATGGAATTATGTTCATATATTTACAGCAACAGTCTATCCATTGTCTAAGAGAAAATGCCTAGCAATGGGTCTGTAAGGACAATCTTCAGTTAAGAATTTATAATTAAAGATTTCACAAAATTCATTTTCCTTACACTTTCTTCCTTTTTCAAAGAATTTTTTATTTAATTTAGCAATGTGATCCAGAATATTGTCAATTTTTAGATCTTTAGCGATATTTTTGTTTCGAATATACCATGGAGCATTGGTGATTTTTCTGAGTTGTTTGTTCTGAAAAACATTCAATTTATGTTTATCTTTTTCTTTAATGGTATGCCAAACTGGAGAGGCATAGGTTATAATAGGACGAATCATGGAAATATAAAGCAGTCTTTTAAGCTTGAGTGAAAGTTTAGAGTTTTTTCCAAGAATATTAGAGAGGCATCCAGATGCTTGATTTCCTTTTTTAGTAATGTTGTCAATATGTAAAGACCATGTAAGTTGGTTAGTTAAAGTAAGCCCCAGATATTTCGTTGATTTTACTTCAGGGATGATTTTATTGAATAGAATTAATTTGTCATGATTTAGATGTTTTAACTTATTTCTCTTTTTTCTCTTAAATACAATTAGTTGAGATATCTCAGCATTAATGGCTATTCTATAATCTTTGCACCAGTTTTCAATATCATAAAGTATAATTTGTAATTTATTAATTGCAATGTAGGGTTGCATAGATTCAGCTATAATTGCTGTATCATCAGCATAATTCTTTAAATGATATCTTGTACTCAAAAATTAAAATAAATGTAAATATATATTTCCTGGTAACTCTTTATAAACTTCTGCAAAGTTTATATGACATTTAATTTTTGTGGAGTGATGATTGGATGATTTATGAATTTAACAATGTATAAATGCGACTTCTTTTACCAAAACTGATATAATAACAAAAATTCCTTTCAATAATTAT
>JAPDSC010142003.1:42374-69370 GCA_026290005.1 Latrodectus geometricus
TTGTGCTTCCGTGTAAAAAATTCCAGGTCCCTGCGTGCGATAGATTTGGCTGGAGAGCTCGGTCAGACAAATGGACAGACAGACAGACAGACACATTACACTTGCTTTTATTATTATAGATCTATAACTATAATAATCCGGACACATTACACTTGCACATTACACAGACACATTACACTTGCTTTTATTATCTATCTATAACCCCGGAATCAGCTATCGGCGAGCAGCGATCTCGAGAAGAAGTTTTATAAATAATTTTTTAAAAATTTTTCTAATTCAAAAATCGAAAATCGGGCTTCAAGGTCTGGTGGCCAGCCCCTTAGTGCTTCCGTGTAAAAAATTCCAGGTCCCTGTGTGCGATAGATTTGGCTGGAGAGCTCGGTCAGACAAATGGACAGACAGACACATTACACTTGCTTTTATTATTATAGACTAGCTGTACCCGCCCGGCGTTGCCCGTGCATTTAGAAAAGGCAGATAAGTGAATAGCGCAGGAATAGTAGTGTAGGACATGTAGACAGTCTCTCTCTCTCCCCCCCCCTACACACAACATTCCCCGTCGATAAAAAGGAACAATATATCCTAATCATGAGCCATCTGTTAAAAAATTAGTTTAAATGAGAACAGACCTCATATTAGCACATGCTAGGAAACCGTAGTCATGTGGTTATAATCATTGGTCTGAAGTTTAAAGAAAAGTAAAACATAAAAAATTCAAAATCAAAGATAGGAAAGAGTTGAAAGGGAAAGATAGAGAGTACAGTACAGAAAAAATAAAAAGTAACGAAAACATGGATGAAATAAAACATCCTGCTTACAGGAAATTTGGAGTTGAGAACCAATTAAATTTTTAATTTAAGTGTAAGTTAAACTTAGATGACAATGAATTAGAAGAGGAGAGTGTTTGTGTATGTTTGTGGAGCTCGGTCTGGGGTCGCAAGGGACCCTTACCGATTAATGTCTGTTGGTACTGTAGCACTGGGAAGCAGCACCATTCGGATTATTGCTCATGCTCTCAAGAGAGCACTAAACAATAACATCATCATTTAAAGCATGACAGTCAGAGTTAGTTTGGGAGAGTGGCAATAATTTTTCTTTAGATTGTCCTTTTCGTTAGAGAGCCTCGGGATAAACTATATTTAATGTTCTTCCATTCGGAGCTAAGATGTGTAGATTATCGACATTACCAACTCTTGAACAACCCACGTACAGTTGACCATGGGAGAAACACGGCTTACGGAGGTCGAGCCCTACAACTTTGAGAGATTGTCCTTGTGCCTTATTAATGCTCATCGCGAAACTCAAACGAACAGGGAATTGTAGACGCTTAAACTGAAACGGGAGATCGGAAGGGATTATAGGAATTCTTGAAATAAACACATCTTCGCCTGCAGCATGTCCGGTCATGATGGTGGCTTCTATAATATTTGGCATCAGTTTCTTGATAGAAAGTCTTGTTCCATTGCAAAGTGCAGGTGGATCCAGATTCCTGAGGAGAATTATCGGTGCTCCAACCTTCAAGTCCAATATGTGGGAGGGTACTCCAGGTGGCTCTAATTTGTTGAGAAACTCTGTCGTATAGTTGACAGCCTCGTCAATATTGCATGTCGTGTCTATAGATTTGTAAATATGAAGAGTTCCGGGTAAGTTCTGTAAAAGTTGCTTGTTGATAACACTGACGGCTTCATTTGTTGGGGCAAGAATTGCTCTTTCGCACAGCCATGCGTGATCAGTGAAGTGGTGAATCACATTCGGAAACACAGCCTCTTTCAGTTCTTCTTCAGTAGTCGCAATCCTTCCAATGCCTTGCATCGCTACATATCCATCTTCATTTTCTGAAGTAAGGGTTCCATTTCCTAGTTTCAGTAGATTATTTGCAAACTGCTGGGCAGAGGGATCACCGTTGAGATGAACTCGCATGTTAGTCGATAATCCAAGTGTTTGAATGCCATTCCAGATGTAAGAATATTTTATGCAGGCCTGCATTTCATCTGCCCTCGTTCCACGTGGAATAACTGGTAGCGTCTGTCGAAAATCGCCTGCCAAAACCATTACGACGCCTCCCATTCTGTCATTGTTCCATCTGAGGTCTTTCATGGTGACATCTAATGCTTCGAATGCGGCTTTGTGGGACATGGTACACTCGTCCCAAACGATGAGCTTGCAATCCTGTAGAACCTTTGCCTTTCCTGAATTCCTTGGGATGTTACACGTTGGAGTCTCTGTGCTTGTCAGATTTAAAGGTAACTTGAACGCCGAGTGAGCAGTCCTACCACCTGTCAAGAGTGTAGCAGCAATGCCGGATGAAGCGACAGCCAGGGCAATCTCATTTCTGTGCCGCACCTTTGCCAAAATAAGGTTGATAAGAAACGTCTTCCCGGTTCCGCCTGGAGCATCCAAAAAGAATATAGCCCCTTGCCTATCAAAAACTGCTCTAGTAATCTTGTCAAAGGCTTCTTTTTGGTCAATGTAGATTAGGGCTCTGTTAAAGATGTCGTCATTGTAGTCCAGGTCCATATTCTGCTGCTGGATCCTTGCTTGATGCAGTATGTCTTCAGACAGGTTCTCCCTGTGGTTCATCCATAACTGTTCAGGGCCCGACATGGAGCACGTTTGAAGCATTACAGCAAACAGATTACGCATCATCTTGGGTGATCGAGATGCAGCTGCTTCTTCTAACGCCGTGTTCCAGTGTTCGTCATTCTCCAGAAGTCCTTGAAGTTGGCAGGCCTCTTTGAAAGTGTTGCAGACTCTTCCTTGAACGGTTCTCAAATCCGTGAATGATGTTGGGCCTCTAACTTCATGTAGTAATAGGCGAAGGTGGAAGCATTCGGAGTTGTTGGGATGGACGGTGTAGACACGGCCAAGGGCATCAGTAGACCTGATTCCTGTTTCTTCTGGAACAATTTGTCCTTGTTTACGGTGGTTCCAACTCTTGTTCATGCTGTTCCATGTGTAGTACTTTGGAATTTGGTTGTAAAGTAAATTGCGAGCAAAGTTATCTTGGGTGCACAGCTTGAAGAAAGATGTGAGCGTTGTTTCCTGGGGTGCCTGGACCCGTTCAGCAGCATTTTCTTCAGTGAAGTACACTCTCTGGCCATTTTCAAGGTGGACGCTTAGATGAACGACTGTGGGATGACGTTCGTGGATTGGAAAGTTGAGTATTCTCCACACTGCTTCATTGCTGCTAATGTATCTTCCCATCTCATATTGATGAATTTCATTCAGTTCATTGGCTCCACTGGTGACATCAAATACAGCCATGTCGGATCCTTTATTGACATACTTGCATACATACTTTATGGACTTGACAGAATTGCAGTACTCAACGTTGATATGTGCGTTAAAAATTTTGGATAGTAGTGGACAGTAAGGAACGATCCAGGCATTGTCCACCGAAACTTCTGATCCTCGTAGATTGATGCTTGCTGTAAAACCTCCATCTGCAGGGCTTCTACGACGATACAGTGGATATCCGTCTTGTCCCGTCTGCGTCTCTTTCAAGAACTGGCGAGGGTATCGCTTCGTGCAGACTCCATCCTTCATACAAACAGAGCGGGGATTTATGCGTCCGCAGGGGCCATGCACCATTTGTTTCGTGACCGTGGTAAAGAGGTCTGGGTCTTCTTCTGGATCCGGGATTTCTGCGCTGATGAAATCATCGACCCTATGGACGTGCAAGGTGTCTTTCAGCCAAACCAGAATGTGGGCGTGAGGAAGTCCTCTCTTCTGCCACTCTATCGTGTACATGTAACATCGAGTATCACCAAAAATCTTCGCCTTTGTGATAAGACTGATGAGTGTCTTTTGCTTGAGATGAAAGACTCTTGCCAACAAATCATGGCGATCCTGGGGCTTTTGACCATCGAAAAGTTCTTCTTGTATCTCTTTCCAGTTGGGGTTGCAGGTGAAGGTGATGAAAAGGTCCGGTCTACCGTAGTTTCGCACATAGGTCATCGCATCTTGGGTCCTTTCGTGCATGTACCTGGGCCCCCCTGTAAAGCTGGACAGTAAAATAACTAACTGTCCCATGTCAGCAACATTTCCATCATTCATAACGGCATCCCTCAAATGGGCATATTGTTCCACTCTCAACGTCTTCTGGTTCAATCGAATGTATCGCAGCCTTTCGGATTCAATCTTGGCATGCATGTCCACAATAAACTGATGAAACAGGTCTTTGCTTCGCAGTAAAATGTTGAATGTTGAGGAGCGCATCATGATCCTGTAAGCGTAAAAGTCCATTGCAGAAATCTTCTTTGTTTGTGGCATTCCCGTAGTTGGATTTGTTTGGCGCAAATCAAAATGATAACCATCTTCCCCCTGCCAAAAGAGAAGTGGGTACTGTAGTGCATCGTAAGACCTGTGGGTATCGGCAATTCTTCTGATGGTGCCACTCCTTTCTTCTAAAACTATGTCTCTTGCCCCATGCTGTTCTCCAACCATTATTACAGCCACTTTTGATGATGTCGGAGCGTTGAACCGCCTTTCATGCTCACCGCGTGGGGTTTTGTCGGCTAAAATAAGGAGTTTTAATTTAGGACTGATCTTTTCCATGGCCGATTTGAAGCTTTGGATGTAGGAGTTTTCATGATGAAGCATATATTGCAACTGAAGTACTATGTCCTCTCTGGTTTCTGGAACATTCCTACAACGTTTCTGCGCCTGTTCTGTTCTGTTGGCAACGAAATAAACTTGCATAAATTTGGGCTCTTCATTTGGTAGGGGATGTAGACTGCCAATGCGATGATAAACTTGACCCTGAACTTTAAATGTTGGCATGTATCCAGGCTCTCTAATTTCTTTTGTTGTGCCGAAAGAGGTCATTTGGAAACAGGAATTGTAGCGTCTGATATTAGCTTGGAAGTGTTTGTCCTGTGAAGACTGGCCAATGAGGAAAGTGCGTAGGGGCTCAGGAGGATCTATTAACGGTGATAATCGAACTTTTCCTCCACTGCAGCACATACCTGGGGCTTCACCTTTCCATTTCTTCGCCTCACAGTGTTGGCAAGTTTGCGACATTGAGCCGATGAGACACGAAGGATGAGTAGCATAATCAGATGATGGTTCATAATCGAATGCCGCATTTTCTAAATGCCTCCAGAGACGCATTCGAGCAGTAGTTGTTGCAATTGTAACTCTCTGCAGTCTTGAGTTTCTCTCTGGGGTGTTTTCTTCTTCTCTTCTTCTTTGATTAATTTCTCTCACCTGTTGCTGTCTTGAGTTTCTTTCTGGGGTGGTTTCTTCTTCTCTCCTTCTCCGACTTCTTTCTGCGTCCTCTCGCTGCCTTGATTCTCTTTCTGGGGTGGTTTCTTCTTCTCTCCTTCTTCGACTTCTTTCTGTGTCATGTCGCTGCCTTGCTTCTCTTTCTGGAGTGGTTTGTTCTTGTCTCCTTCTTCGACTTCTTTCTGCATCCTGTCGTTGTCTTGATTCTCTTTCTGGGGTGGTTTCTTCTTGTCTCCTTCTTCGACTTCTTTCTCTCTCTTGTCGCTTTTTATTTTCCAAGCATTTCTTTTTTCGAGGGGGCTGCGGCATATTTCTTCTAAAATCTGAAAAGCAAAAGGTAAGCAACCAACAGAAGAATGATTACACAAACTGAAGAAAACGCTACAATAAAGAAATCAATTGTTATAATCGAACGTTATTTGAAAATAAATAATAGCAACACGATCAGTGAGTCAAAAAACCATGATTAATATTTATTAAGAAACAAAAAGTTTATAAAATGCAATTCTGAAAAAAAAAAAAAAAGAAATTAATGCGTCATGAAAACAGCAAACTAAAGCTACAAAAAAAAATGAATTGTAATTAATCGATTTAATGTATCGTTAAAACAGCAAACTAACGTTAGAATAAAGAAATCAAATGTTACAATCGAACGTTATTTGAAAACAAATAATAATATCAGTGAGTCAAAAAAACTGCGATTAATATTAATTAAGAAGCAAAAAAGGAAGAACAAAAAGTTTATAAAAAAAATGCTAATTACGAAACAAAAACTTTATAAAAAATGCAATTCTGAAAAAAAAAAATTTAATGTGTCATCAAAACAGCAAGCTAAAGCTACAAAAAAGAAATGAATTGTTATGAATCGATTTAATAAGTTGAAAATAAATGATAGCAACAAATCACAATAATAGCAACACCATAATGCAAATTAAGAAACAAAAACTGAAGAACAAAAACTTTATAAAAAATAAAAAAAAAACCGTCTGATTTTTTTTCCCCAACGGATATATGAATTCGAAAGTTGCTGTTATCTCAGAAGATATTGAAATTAAGAAAAAGCCGTAAGCGAAAAAGATGTTTATTTTTTAAAGCTCCTTCCAATGATATAACATTTGTGTCAGTACAATAAAAAAAAAAAAAAAAAAAACGGAAAATTTTCCAAAAGATGGTCGCCAGCATTGTTTCTGAAAAGGAACTGGTACAACCCCTGAATCAGCTATCGGCGAGTAGCGATCTCGAGAAGAAGTTTTATAAATAATTTTTTTAAAATTTTTCTAATTCAAAAATCGAAAATCGGGCTTCGAGGTCTGGTGGCCAGCCCCATCTTAGCGAGAAAAAAAGGCGCCAAAAACAGGTATTTTGCTTGGCGAGAAAAAAAGTCGCCAAATATCTGATTTGGGGGGAGTATATCAAAGTAGTTCCCATTGCAAAAATTAAGAAAAACAATAAAATCTCTTGGCTCAGATTTACTGTACGGTCGCTCTTTGCGTGATTTTCCAAAGTTGGCGATAAATAACATTTTCTGACAATCCAACCAATTCTGATTAATCGCAGATGAAGGATTCCTGCCAATAAAAAATGGGAGATTTTGACAAACTGGGAACCAACCAATGAAAAATGGAATATTTTACTTATTTTCATACTTCACTTGTGCAGATTGGCGAGGTTGGCAAGATTTTTGGCGATTTTTTAAAAAATCGCCAAGAGCGACCGTACAGTAAATTTTTACCAATCTCTTTTTTTTTTCCCCCCTTTGGTTGCTATGTTAAACCGTGTCCGTTGCGATGGCTTACATGGTATTTATTTTGATAAATCAAATCGAATCGACAAATTTGAAGTCTTCGGCATTTGTAATTCGAATGTTGAGTATAATACTTCACTTATTGTGGTTTTGGTGATAGAAAGATTTCAGATTTTCGTTTTTCATTTTTATTCTAATTCAAATAAAAAAAAGTTTGATTCCTTGTAGATTTTCTTAATAACTTTGCTTAAGGAATCAAGTATTTTTGTTCATTTTCTATATTTATTTAGTTTAATGATTTTAATTAGAAATATTTTATATAAATTAAAATTAGATGTAAGTTTGATTTCCTAACGATTTCTTATTAAAAAGTTTAAGTGTATCTAATTAATTCTTCAAAGTTTTTATTTGCTTTCAAGAATTTGAGAAAACTTGAATGATAAATAAACTGCTATTCGTTTGTGCTAAAATGAATAATAATTAGAATTTCCTGAAGAATGTATTGAGTCAATAATATAGTATGAAAATGGGTACTTCTTCATTTCACCGGTGCAAGTTATAAAGTCGCCAAATGGCATTACTATGCGTAACAAAAAATCACAAAATTTCTGCTTTTTCCATCATTAACTTTCTGTTTTTTCCAAACATTTTAAATAAAAAAAAATATTTTTACAAAATAAAATTTTCAATTAACATTAAATGAATTAAATTAATGGTACAATCCTAGGAGACAGGATTCAATTTGTCACCAAAGGTCCCATACCTTTGGTGACAAACGGGAAAAAAAAGCGTCCAGGCAGAACGAAATGGCAAAATAAGAATTCTAGAAATCGTTACGTTTATCGTATCTAGTGTATCAAAGTAGGATTACCAAGAATGACAAAATTTATAACCAACTAAAATTATTCATGCCAAGGACCTAAAGCACATTTTAACCTAAGATTCAAAACACTGATGACAATTTTTCGACATAATGCAAATGAATATCTAGATCCGTTGTAGAAAAAGTCCTTAATAGGTGAAAATGCGCTTTAGGTCCCCTACTTGGCGCGTTTTCAAAATCGCCGATGCCATGGCGAAAATTTTACGGCTATTTCAAAGTGAAACTTAATTAGCGACCAATGAAAAGACTAAAACAAAAGGATAATTAATGAGCATGAGTGAAAAAGCGCATCAAATTCGCGAGTTGGTGAAGTAGGGGAACTAAAGTGCAATTTAACCAACAAAAGAATATGGAATTAATTTTATAATACACACATACACAATCAGCCAGTTTAACAATATAAAATTCCAAACACGAAAAACAAAAAGCATCATACTTATAACTTAAAAGGGATAAAAAGAAATTATTGGCTGTATCCCAGTGTACGGTGCGCTATTTTTATACAATATAATTATAGAATATACAATTAATATCATTATATAATATAAAATTATATTATTTTATACAAATAATATAATTTTATACATTATTATATACAATTAATTATACCGTTGATTACCGTTGTATATATGCGTACCGTATAAGGAGCGTACCGTTCACTGGGAATTAACCGAAATTATTAAAGGCGGAAAAAATTATAAGGGTAAGTAAAGTCCAAATTTTAAAATGCAAAATTAAGATTTCATCTTGATTATTATAAGTTATTCTCTAAAACATAAATAATAACATTTTATCACTCACTTATAATTTTGGCTTCATTTTTTTTTTTTTTTTTATTCTTCCATAAAAGCTGATCTTCTACTTTGTAGGTGGAGTTTTTTCTTCCCCAGGTTTCTTTTCTCCTGGTTTTCCTCCTTTATCATCAGGCTGTCCGGGTTTTTTTCTCACCAGGTTTTTCTTCAGGCTTTTTAGGATCCATTTCTTCTTCCACGGGAATTAAATACTCAAATGAAAATATGTGATGAATTTTTTGCTTTAAGTAAACTATGCAGTAACGCAGCTTATCAAATCAAAATTAGAATGTGAAATTCTGCAAATTGTCTCACTTCACTCGCGTATCATATCCACGTAGCACCTTCTCACGTGGATGTTCAAACCAGCCTTTACAGTTTTAAATAACTGTAGCAATTTTTACTTCTGGAAACGTCTAGAAATTTCTGTAAAGTTTGGCATAGAGGGCGCTAGTTTCTCAGTTAATAGGAAAATGGTTCCTATCATAACTTACCGCTGTTGTACTTCTTACATGTTTATATTATTGCAGACTAATACAATAATATTCCATGTTTCAAAATTGATGTCGGATTTAATATTGATAGCAATCAAAACATTAATTTATATTCAATGAAACTTACTACGTTATAGATAAACTTCGATTCAAATTAAAGTTATTTCATATTGTAAGTGCGAATGATGAAAACTTTCCGAATTTCAGTAAAAGAAATCATTATAATCATAGAGGTTGCCTTTGACTAAATTTTTAGTCAAAAAGGGAATAGTTATCCGAATTCAGCGACATTAAATGAATGAAACTTTTATTTCTTTTTTTCCAGTTAATAACAATCATGTAAAAATAGGGGAAATGGCGGCATTTTTAAACAACCAAGCTAACAACATTCAAATTAGGAATATACTTTATGGTGCCTCTTTGATTCTCGCAAAGTTGTAATCGCGATTGATCGCCAAGCCGGGCAAACCCCAATCATATTCCGATAGCAACAGGGGAATTCATTGTCTGTGCCAACAAAAATCGCCAATAAAAACGATAGCCAAACAAAAATCGCCATGTTTGCCAAGGGGCCACCTTAAAGTATAGTTTTACCATAATTTGACATTGGTAACGAACAAATTTCAAATGGACAGACAGACACATTACACTTGCTTTTATTATCTATCTATAACCCCGGAATCAGCTATCGGCGAGCAGCGATATCGAGAAGAAGTTTTATAAATAATTTTTTTAAAATTTTTCTAATTCAAAAATCGAAAATCGGGCTTCGAGGTCTGGTGGCCAGCCCCCTTGTGCTTCCGTGTAAAAAATTCCAGGTCCCTGCGTGCGATAGATTTGGCTGGAGAGCTCGGTCAGACGGACAGACACATTACACTTGCTTTTATTATTATAGAAAGAAATAACATTTTTCATTCAAATACATTTTGCTTATAAAAATTAAAGTTATTAATGGACTTCAAATGTTATTACCGTTTTATCAAGTCAAAAACGTTCATAATATTTTTATAAAATTGCAAATAAACCAATTGGAAAAACAGTATGCAATGGCTGTAATGTATGAAAATTAATGTCATGGAAATTTAAAACAAAAGACAGAAATAATTTATTATGATGATACCTTTTCTGAAAAACTATTCCTTAGTCAAAAAATTGCAGAAAAATAATTTTTAATTTTTTTTTACATTAGATGATTAGATATTTTGGAATTAAAATATTTTTTAAGTAAAAATGTTTGATAGCAATTATTATATATTATACAATGTTTTTAGTAATGTGGATAATTTTTAAATTAATTTTAATTAAAAAAAATTATATTTTGAACCAAACAGAATGAATATTTCTAATGCGAAATAAATTATATTACTAACCCTTCTTTGCATGATTTTTTCTTTATTGGTGAAATAAATCAAGTTGATATAATTCATGTTCAAAGTTAAAGGAAAAATGGCTAAAAAAATCTTAGTATATATTTATAGTATAAATTTAGCAAAAAACAATATGCTAAAAATTTCCATCATCATCCAAAGTTAGATCATTAGCTTAGTACTAAATAAAAATAAAAGAGGAAAACAACAGAAACACGTGTTACAAACCTTTCTTCCACTCATTTTCAATTTTTTAGCAATAGAAACTCTAATATAATAAAACAAAATTATAAACGAAATCATACGTTTATTGCAACTACAACAAACAGCGGAATGAGACAACTTTAAGCTCGTTTCACTGATAATGACACTTGTTTATTTTTGACAGCTATGTTTCTTTTTATGCAATGGACATTAAAAAGGTATCCAAACACGATCACCTTAAAGTGAACTTGTTCTTTTATATATTTTTTGGGCATTATAGGTTATGATGGAAATTTCCACCATTATTCAAAGAAGGGTTAATAATTAACTTGTTCCGAGCTCAATTGCCTAAAAAAAAGTATTATGATAGTTTTTGATAACCTTTCTACCCTATTAAATTGATGTTGACATGGGTGAAATATAATAAACTTTCAAAAACACTACTATTTGGTTAACCAAAATCGGTATATTTTCCTTTTATAATCTAGAATTTTGACCTGAAAACAAAATGTTCTTCTTTTAAAATTATGGAAAGATTTTGAATACAGTATTAAGCGCATGGCTATATCATCAAAAACTGCAAAACTAAAAAAGTCTTGTGAGCAAGGAAAATCAAAGTCAAATGGATTTGTAAAAATTAACGTAAAGTCTAATTAATGTTAGTAATCTATATATAATTTTTTCAAGATTATTATCCGATGAAATTTCTTGTAAATGCCCTTGAATGTTATAAATTTAATTATTATATATACATTTATTTTTGCTTAAGTTTACTATTTAAACGTTTTTATTTATTTGCATTTATCGATTCTTAACATTTATTTATTATTCTTAAATTTAATTCATTTTAACATTTTTCAATATTTAATATATTTATATTATTTATTTGATGATAGTTTTATAATATATAACAAAAAAATAGCAAACTAAAAATAATTGAAGATTAGGAATTAATTGTGATGTCAATTGAAAATGAAATTTAAAAAATAATAATTTACTGTTGACCAATTTAATTTTTGAAAGCTATTATTATTTGTAAAAATTTTATTTCCTTTGGAATGAACATTTGATCATATAATATCCATGTATAAAGCAATCAATTTAAATAATAAGAAAATATATATATATTCTTTGTAATTAGATACTGAGTACCAAATTTACCGATCTAGTCCTAATGATCTAGACTAGACTTGTCAACGATTTAAACAATTCAATAATCTAGATGTTAAATTTTTCCGGTAAAAGATGACGAAATATACCAATTTATTCAATTGAATACAACCTTTAGTTTTAAGGACTAAAAAAAAAAATCATTTCCTTTTAATGCATTATTCATGATGTTGTTCACATGGCATTAATGCACTTTGATAGTTATTGGTCGTATTCAACGGAAATAATCACAAAAGCTACTTCAAATAAACGCTTTAGTAACTTCTGCAGCCCGCCAGCTATTTTTAGAAAAATCGAAGAGAATTTTGAGAAAATCCGAGATTATACTTTCAAATATAAAGAATAAAGAATAAATTAAATAATGATTCGCTTGCTAAACTACAGTTAAGTATTTTTTTTTATTTAAGCATTTAAATTAACGTCTCTTTCTCTCTCCTTGTGTTATTAAATAACTTTTTTTAGTTCCATATTATATAGAAATATGATGTCAACAAGCCACACACATATATATATATATATATATATATGGTTGTGTGTGTATAATATTTATATATATTATGTATATATAAATAATATAGCATAAAAAAGTAATAAATACAATGTACAGAAAAAAGCAAATACATTATCAATCAATAAATAAATATTACACTCAATATCACCAGCGCAAAAGCAGATATTGAGTGAGATGCCAATATAAATTAATAACATGAATTTAGAAGATACATATATGTGTGTGTGTGTGTGTGTGTGTGTGTGTGTGTGTGTGTGTGTATGTGTGTATGTGTGTATGTGTGTATGTGTGTATGTGTGTATGTGTGTGTGTGTGTGTGTGTGTGTGTGTGTGTGTGTGTGTGTGTGTGTGTGTGTGTGTGTGTGTATTATATAAGAATAATATATTTTTTTAATTAGAAACTTTATTATTAAGGTGTTTTTATTTAATCAAATATATTTTTCTGCTTGGATTGAAGTTTCAATATTTGGGATTTTATAAAAAAAAATTAAAAGAATTGATGCTATATTGAATTCAGCGGTCGATTTAGCTATGATGCATCGATAAATATTAATCTATGTATTTAACGGCATATTTGAGTGTTACATGTTTAAAATACCCTGTATCTGAGTGAATATAATATAGCAATGCTTAGAAGTAAACTTGCGGCATGTCATGCATTATCATTAGTATTAAATATGGAGTTCTTTTTCCAAGGTGTGGATGCTTTCTTCAGTTGTAACGTAAGAAAGACAGAAGCGTCTATTAAAAAAACAAACCTACGAGTAAGAAATTTATGACTTCAGTAATTGATAGTATTAATGTTTTAAGAATAGATTAGATTTTAATCTAGTTAAGGAATCGATATTCATTTATATTCTGATTTTACTCAAAAAATTAAAATTCGTGGTTTAACGTGTAGCAACGTTGATTTTTTTTTTTTTTAAAAAAAGAACCTCTGTTGAGATTTGAGTAGAGCATAATTTCATAGAAATTATATAGCTTTTTTTTTCCAAGGCTGTTCAAAATATATGTTCTAGGAAGTTATTCTTCTAATTCAATCCCAGAAAAATTTCTGCTTGCAAAGTTCTGAATGCTAAAGAGATTAACGTTATTTTTTTTTTTAAAGAAAAAACCTCTTAAAATTCGAGTAGATTAGTAATTTTATATAAATTATATGGAATTCCTTCCTAGAATGTTCTAGGAATTCCTAAAATGTTCTAAATGTATGTTCTAGGAAACTACTCTTCTAAATTAATCCCAGAAAACATTCTCCTCAGGGAGATTAACGTTCTTAGTTACAATTTTAATTCTTTACATTTTAAGAATTAAAATCCAATGTTTCCTAAGATATTTACTGATTTGCGGTCTAAAACCAGTGTTCAAATCACCCAAGTGTACAGAAACAATCATAATTCGTCTCAGTCAGCAATTCCAATTTACCAATGCCAATCTACCAGAGGAATATGTAGCGAACTAGCATTTAACTAAAAAAAATATCGTATTTTCAAATCCCATTTTAGTCGCGTATTTTTGTAGCATTTCAAAATCTTTCAACTTATGTCCTGGTCAAATTTTGAATAACAGAAGAATTACGAGAAAACTTTCCAATTGGATCAAAATCATCAATTGTACTCATTCTAGAAAAATAATAACAGGTTTCACAAATATCCTTTAAATGAAGATTCGTGGAGAATATAAATAACTGCAAGTAAGCTTTTATCTGAAATGAAACACTATTCGCAACTTTTTGTGTCCAAGAAAGCCATCTATTCTGTTTTCCTGTTAATGAGATAGTTTATAGAAATATAACTGTTCACGGAATAAAAACAATTCCTAGAATACTCAAGAACAGAGTGCAAAATAAGAATAATTAAAAAATGACATGAAGCAATGGAACTCATTTGGAACATAGCTTCAATACATCCCTTCATAGCAGCTGCATTCGAACTCTTTTTTTGTTCTTTTTGCCAAGCGGCATACACACATATATGGAGTTTTAATAACAAAAATTAACAGCTCTTACATTCAATTTTTTTTCTTAAATTGAGATGGGCACAAAATTTTATGATCTATTTTCGTGTACAAAAATTATTCATACGAATAAAAAGCAAAATACTGAATTTAAATCGATAATCATTGTTTAAATTTAAATATATGAAAAAGAAAGTCATTATGTTTTCCTCATATTCTCTTCATTATTAGTTTAATTAACAATGAAATTCTCAAGGGAAAGAAATCACTCGGATGATTATAAATTACTGTTCCTCTAAAATTTAAAGAAGCAAAAGTTTTGTTTCCGCACGCGCATCGATAAAAGACTACAACACTTTAATCTTTTAATTGAAACATATTTTAGAATAAACATTTCTCAGAATTTCTGAATCATAAATATAGCTTCGATATAAAGATTGGTTGTTTTTTTTAATTACTGTAGAACAAATTTCGCTAGTAACAGCTGTTTTTTAAGGCATGTAATGCTGACTGAATGAAAACATCTGGAATAAAAATAATAAATCAAGCCATTACAGTCATAACAAACTGAGTTAAAAGAACAACTTTCGCTTACATTAACTTTTCATATTTAATCAAAATAAAGTAAGAAATCAAGAATCCACGGACAATATTATTTATAAATTTAACACTAGATTAAAAAACTTATGGATATAAGATTAATCAAACACGTGCCTTTTTCTTTCGTATTTGAATCAGTGAAAACAATAAAATATTGATTAGAAAAAAAGATAAGAATGAAATCGCTCGATTAATTTTTAAATGAAATAAAATCCGATAAAGCTCAAATTGTTGTTTATTTGATTTAATTAAAAAAAGAGTTTCACAAAATACATTAAGCAATCCTAATTGATATCTGCACATAAAAAAGTGAATATTAGCTATAGCTGTGAATAATTAACATTCATCATATTTAACATTTCACAGCTCGTGAATTCAATTTTCAGTTCGGTATTTATTCGTTATTGTAACGGAGTCCACTTTTTAAGCTGTACCTCTTGGTCGTATTGGTCCTGATTTGCAGAGCGTGACTATAAAGCTATAAACAAAACCACGTGTAAACTGTTGTTACATAAGAACGGGGCTTGGCAAAGCTATCAATGTGAATATTAACCCCTCAAGTATAAACTTGGAGTGGAAACAGGGAGAACATTGTGAACAAGACATATTTTACGTGCCCCAGTTTCCATTAGTTAACACGATGAATTTTTGGTTAAGACGAGATTTGAGCTGACCATCTCCATAAAACGATAACGAAGCCCTAACCAACTAGGTCACCTCGGCCCTAAAATTTATTGTAATAGTATACTAACCAATCATAGTTACTATTCTGAGAACTAATCGTATGTCACTAACCAAAAAACAAGTACTTTTAATTTTTTTTAAAAACTCTATTTTGTGAAATATGCGTATTTGTTTAACTAAATGCCTCATATCGTTAAACCAGTAGTTCCTATATTTTACTTTGTTTTATACTTTCAATATTTTAAAAGGAATTTTCATTTAAAATGATGTCCCAAACAAGAATTAAATTCTACACCTGTAAAAGAAAAATAAAGTTTTCATAAAGAACTAAAATGCTTATACTGAAATCACAAAGTTGGTAAGTTACTGTCTATCTAGCGAATGAAAATGAGCTTATGTTATGAAAAATATAAGCTAAATTAAAAGTCAAATTCAGATCGAACAAGCCCTTCGAATAACGAAGTTAGACGAGACATGACAGTTAAACTTCATTAGATAATGTAAATTTTTAATGAATGCAATAGGAATTTCTGTAGACCAGGAAAAATAAGAGGATTAACATCGCGTTTTGGCCTAAAAGGTGAATTTCCAAGGAATGAATGTTATTTAGATATTTCACAACGCGCAAGCAACAAATTCAGGGGACAAAAGAGCATATTAAGTGGTCAGAATAACTACGGAAACCACTAATCTGGAACGATGAGGATAAAAAATCTTTGATAGACAAAAAATGCATAAAAGGGATGTATCCAACTCTAAGGAACTTAACATATGTCATAATTTCTATATGTATGTATATAGAAGGTATCGCGTGTATTCAATTGATTGATGGTAATTTGAATGAAAAAAATTCATTGGCTCTACCCTTAAAACAAAATTAATAACCTGCCATCGAGATGGTGCTTTATTGAGGAAACAATCGATGATTGTGCTTTATTGTGGACAGATGATGCTTTAATGAGGATGCAATCAAGGATTGTTTTCCCAATAAAGCAACATCTTTGAGTAGTATTCATATCCATACCATGCGACAAATATATGCAACGAATGATTTAAATATAAAGGCAGAGATTTAAAACACCTGCCTGTTAACTGATCTGATCTCGCGATCCTGTTGAACATGTATAGTGTCGTTTGAAATATTTCAGAATAAAAAATGTGTCCATTATAGCAAGCGCTTCTTATTGAAATTTTAATTACTCCTTGATAACATTTAATATGAAGGATGAAATTCAAATATTAATTTTGTTGGTGAAAAGACATTGTAAACTAATAACAAATATACTACTTATTGATATCGTACATGTAATTTTAGAAGGTAATAAAATTTACGATATATTTTATTATTTGTAGAGATAAAATATTTACACAACTAAAAATTTAATTGTTTTTTTTTAATTTTATATTAATTTTCATTTAATTTGATATAATCATTTTCATTTAAATGAAAATTATTATGATCTACCTGAAACGAAAAACTTAAAATGAAATATTAAAAAGTATCAACAATATTGGCTAGTACTGACTAAGTATATTTATAGGCAATACTAGAATAGGAATCTTTAATCCATTGCTGGCCACCCAAATTGCACAACACTAAGAAAGACGAGAGTTATCACAACAAAATTTATTTTCTAGATAACATGTTGACCAAATATCAAGTGATTAAATTTATAGACTTCTGTGAATTGTGGTTCCTGGCAAAATCAGTAACCAGAATAGCCGCCATTGAGGGAGACCATTACTGCCACACGTTTCGGCGTTGGTTCTTAGAGACTTTGGATGTGCTCTTGGGATACAGCAAACCAAGAAGCTTCCACAAATTGCAAACTTGATCTGGTGTGACGGCTGAGGATATATTCTGGGTCAATCGTGGATCAACCATGGACCACATGTTTTTTATCTGCTAAAGATCAAAAGCGAGCTGGCCAGGGAAGCACTTCAATTTGGAGATTGACGAAGAACATTTGGACATTGCGTGCCACGTGAGGTCGCTCATTATTTTGTTGAAATATAGATGTGGGCAAGCACTGAATGTAAGAAAGAATAACTAACACCTCGCAGATGCAGCGCTGGCTTTTAAAGTACCGGCAATGCGTACTAGAGTACGTACGTAGAGGAGTGCGAGAGTAATTTCAATACCATCAGCTCAATAATATTTTTCCCCCTTACTGTAATTTGAAAATCATTTTTTAGATAGATGTCACTTATGTCACCAGATTTCAAAAACAGACAAAATATTGTATTCATACAACTTTATTACAGTATTTACCTTGATGGTGAATAATATCCTTATCAAACAAAATTCTTATTTCCCACATTGACTGATCACCCCTAGCTAACAAATGAATGGTTCAATCTATCTTGGGAATAATTTTTAGATCCGAAAAAAGGATTTGTGAATGGAGGAATTTCCTGCCACACTGAAATTTACAGAGAAAAGTTATTTGTAAGGGAATGATTTGAACAAAAGAATTCATAAGTGCTTGCTTAATCTATGGAGGCTGTACCCAACCGTGGGTGAACCAGTTATATGGAAACTATCGGGTTGTAGTCTTCGTAATTTATAGGCAGAGACCAAGCAGATGACTAATTGAATTTTCATCCCAGAGTTATTTCATTGGAAAGACATATCCACTCCGATATTTAACGTGCTCTATCCGCATTCAGTGAACAAGATTAGTTAAGATTCAGTTAAGATGGCATTCAAACTGACTCCCTTCCTACAATGAGAATCAGGCTCTAACCAACCAGACCCGTAGTTGCGTACTAGATGCCTTTCCTTTTCCTTATGATTATTAATTTAGACAGATAAATATATTAACATTAAATTTTTTAAGTTAAGCTGTGATGAAACCAGTATGCTATGTGGAAAATTAATTACTAAAAAGTATGTAAATCAACTAATGGCTGCTCGTCAATTAATGGCACAGATGTCAAAAAAGGACGCTGGATTAGTAAAAAAATTATTTATGAAGTTAATCTCATAGAATAAGGTTCACCCTTTGAGTACTGAATTATTTAACGATTGTATTGTATTAAAGTAAGAAATGACGAGTTTCACTCGTTAAATGTACTTAATTATTAAAATCCAAAGAAGCATTTAAAGTGTTTGTAAGTAATCAAATCTTAAGGGCTCAGATATTGTACCCAGATACAAATACTTATTTTAAAATGTATTGATTTTGTACTTGAAAACAATACTAATGAGTAAGAAATTTATAAACATCATAATCATTAGTATTGTTTTCAAGTGTAAAATAAATATTTTTTGTAGACTATATATTTATATATATATATAAGTTGGATTTATAATTAAATCATATTGTTTTATTTTATGAAATTAGTGAAGAATTTATCCATATTAAGTAGCTAAATTATTATAGTATTTCAGAAAAATTTATTTGTATATTTATCGAAATACTGAATACTATTAATAGTTAAATGCCTTAAGCATATCAGAGACGTGTAATTAACAAGATATGCAATATTAGTAGTATACACAAAACTTATATCCATGACAATTCCACGAGGGAAACATGAATTTTATGAGTGAATAAATATTTAATGTATATTACACCATTATATCTCATCCATATAGAGTGTTCAACAGATTCTGAAACACGTAAATTTGAAGTTAAGCTCATAAATTATTGTAGAGAAATAAGCTAAGAGTGGGTGGAGTATTTAGTAAAACTAAAGAATTTGTTCATCTAATTAAATATTTAAATGTCTCAGAAAAGAGAGACCTCTAACCTGTTTCGTCATATCAATAGAAAACAGAGTAAAGGGAAAGTAAAGAATGGCTTTTTCCCCGAGGAAATTATTTCCTCATCTCATTAAAATGTTTCCCATACAATTTTCATTGTAATGGAAGATGACGGAAGAAATATTTACTCTAAACTTCCCCCCGTTAGGGAATATTTAAAAGATGTTAAACATTATCTATTGTTCAGTAAGCATACAGTCTAGAATTTGGAAGGAGAAATAATTTTACTAATAAATATTCATAACTAAAATGTTATATTTGGATAAATGTAAATATTTCCCAGATTTCATTTTTAAGAAAATATTAGAGTAATCGTTTTAATAAATTTTATATAACGAATCAGATTTTTTGTGAAAATAAAGATGTAATAGTTTGTAAGTTTACAGTACAAAATTAAATGTAGTCTGAATTAAATTTTAAGAGGGAACTATTGTTAAAAGTTCTTGAATGCTAATTAGGGCTGTGTAATTACTCATTTGTTTATTTTAATAAATAACTAATTCTTTGTAACATTATCTTTTTAAATATTCTTTTAACTACTATTTTGCAAGGAAAGTATTCATAACTGAAAGATACTTACATATATTAAATCCTTATTTTATGTGTCAAATAATATTTTGTTTTAAGTTAAGTATAAAGCATTAATAATAGGAGTTAATAAAGTGAATAAAAACTTATATCCGGATATTGGGCTTTAGCTAATTTCAAACACAAACTATGCTTTAGTTCAAATTTTTGATTTTTACTTAAACAGAAATTAACTTTGTTTTGAATTCATTTTAGATGCTTATGCTGCTTCAATGCGTTTCGGAGCTCCGTCCGCTTCAAGAAGAAACGCATGTCTTATTTTCTTCCTCTTAAAATTATAACTGTAAAAACTAGAAGTAGAAAAAATATATATGCCTCGCATTATTTTTCTCTCTTCTTTTTTCTTTACCACGTTGAAACTTTTATTTAAAAAAAAATAAAGATATTTACTATTTTTTGATTTAAGAAAAGTATAGATTTTGCCCACTGCAAATAACCGGTTTCCCGGCTTTCCCAATGCTTTGCCTATCGGAAATGCATTGTCACACAGGCGAAGAAAGCCCCGATTTTAATCTTTACTAACCTCGTAACAAAAGGGAATTTTCAATACCCCATACATTATTCTAATTGTTTTTCTTTTATGTTAGACCTTTTTTTTTGAGGCACAACTTTTTATACATAGATAAATAAACATTAAATATCGTTAAGAAATAGTAAACATCATTACTTTTTCCCAATCACAAATTTTCTCCGACTGCTAAGATATTGCTTGCCAAAAGAAGCCATGAAAGGTAAGCCCTTAAACTAGCAACGTTTTCTGCGAAGGTAAATAAATATCGTTAAGAAATAGTAAGTATCATTACTTTTTCCCAATCACAAATCTTCTGATTGCTAGGGCAATGCTCGCCACTAGAAGCCTTGACCCTTGAATAGCAAGCGCTTGAACTAGCAACGTTTCATACGAAGATAAACATTAAATATCGTTAAGAAATAGTAAATATTAATTTTCCCAAATCACAAATCTTCTCTCACTTCTAGAGCAGCAATGCTTGCAACAAGCTATGACCCTTGAAAGGTAAGCCCTTGAACTAGGAGTACTAATTTGCCACTAGTTCAGAAATAGTCTAGCTAGTCCCTTTCACCGCCTAGTAAATGTTCTAGTTATCATAATCGACGGATAACAACCAAACGGCGTCAGTTATTCTTTATAGATAGAAATTACTGTGAGACAGTTAGAAAAGTGGGTTTTTAGTGGGCGGTTAGAAGAATTTATTAAAACTGGGCGTAAATGAAGGAAGATTAACTATCTCTGCACAAGTCTATAATCAAAATGAGAATAAACTAACAATGTATATTAATTGCTGAATATTACTATTTCCGGAGACATTAAAGAGGTATGAATTATACTTTATTAATGAGATAATAAAAATTAGAGAATATTTATTGAATTCACACACGCAACACACACAATGGAGATTTTATTATGTATAATTTCAAGAAAATTTATTTTATGTATTAATATAAATATATATTTAAATAATTATTATCTATACCTACAAGGATAGGGATCTTAAACAAAATCTTAATTCTTATAATAAGCATTTCAGAAGTATAACCTATAATTATTATAATTCTGTGAACAAATCTATGTTTTAACTAAAACTATCATACTTTATGAAAGTACCTCAAAGTAAATTATTAGTGGCTTATTTTTAATAGAAAGGATAATTAAATAAAGGAATTTTATTGCGTAAATATTTCCATATTGTCGCATGCTATAAATTTCTGACACCAAATAATTTTGAAAAGAAAACAGTTTCGGTATTCTTCCTCTATGTATTATGCAAAATTAATCAACATATCTTTTTAATTAAGCAATTAAAATTTTTTAAGAAAACTTTGCTGATTTCAATAAACATCTAAAATTTTTAAAAATATAAAGAAAACTGAATAAATTAGAATTTGATAAATTAATTGTGATGTTATTTATCGGTAGGGGTTGTAAAATTCCTTTTTTGAATTTACAGTGATCGCATTTGAAGATAATTCAAAATTATCTTTCTAACCTTAAATATAATTAATTGGTGCTATACACAAAGCATATTGATATGGAAAATTCGTAAATTTTATTTTGGATGAAGCTATTTCAAATATTATATATAATAATTCTACAAACGATATCTAACAACTAATAAATTTTGACTTCAAGCTTAAATATGACTGAAAAATTTAATAATGTTAGGTACCTCTAACGTAAGAAAATAAAATATATCAAGCGAAAATCTAGAATTAAAAATACCTTTATAAATAACACTAATTATAACTCCATTATTGAAATGGAATATGATGTCAGAAGTGTTAGCAATTTAACACACGTGCTAAAATTAAATGTTTCTTAAAAATAACATAAATTAAAAATACCATGAAATTAAAAAAAGCTACTGTTTAGTAAATTATATGAAAATATTATTAAATACTTTTTAAAATAAATGCAGTTAAACTACTGTTTTACATTTTAAGTTTTGTTCTATTATATACTATTTTATGTAATTAATATAAGTTTCTAAACAGGTAAAAGTGTTTTTTTATGACTGAAATATACTCTTCCTTACTTTATTGTTGAAAAAAGTTAAATGATTATTGAATTTTACACCCTAGACCTTTGCAAAAAGAAAAAAAAAACCTATAATAGAAAACGAACGAAGGAAGCAGCATATTTCAAAATTATTATTTTTATGATGATATACCAAAATTGAAACATATTGAACAAAAACAGTTTAACTGTTCACTATCCAAACTAATTTTCATTGTTTATTTGAAAGCATAAAAGTTCTTAGTTTAGTTAATAAAATTTCACTGAGAAATTTTGATTTATAAATTTACAAAATTCATTTTTGTCAGTAAATATGTGTGCTGAAACAATGATAAATATGTAAGTGTGTGTGTGTTTTTTTCCCTATGTAAGTGCGATTAATGTTATGTCACTTACGGAGAAGGAAAAATTAATTTTCTAAACTGAATATTAGAACAGGAGGAAAAATATGCGCAATAAAATCGTAAATAAAAATAAAAATCCCTAATAAAAAAAACCACATGCAGAGCTTTTTAAAAGATTTAACTACTAAAAATCATTCTAAGATTTTTTTTTTCTTTGAAAATCTAAAAATCCCGTTCTTAAACAAAATTTTAACAACAGAAATTCGTATCATTTTCTATTGTTAAAGTTCTATAAAGGTATGTATAAAGTAAATTTACGTATATCTTTCTATATTATGCAGAGTTTCAAAAAGATTTAACTACTAAAAATCATTTTAAGATTTTTCTATGAAAATCACAAACACTTTTTCTTAAATAAAATGTTAAAAAAAGAAATTTATATCATTTTCTGTTGTTGAATTCTATAAAGGTATGCATAAAAGTAACTTTATGCATATCTTTCTATATGAAAATTCAAAGAAGTCGTTGTTGTTTGAAATGATAGAAAATTTCATTTTCGTAATGTCGAGGATTTGATAATTAACACCAATGAAAAACAACAACTAGGAACTCATATAAAGTATAAAATTTCGTATTATTTAATATTATTTCTTTGCTTTTAATTTTTTCATAAATCTAAAAGAACATCTGAGATTCAGTCCCATGGTTTGACAGTGGCTTAAAATTTTAAAGCAGTTAGGTATGTTTAGTGGTTATGATAAGCAATATAGGAAATGTATCACAAAAAATGTCAATAAATTATTCATTTATAGAAAACTTTTCTGAAGCAAGAAATATATCCTTTTCTATAAGTAAATATTAGCTTGGGGAAAAAGAAATCCATTATTTTTACGTGAACTTTTTATAACTTCTTTCAGATTCACTTTGTAAAAGGGTTTAAGACAGCATTCATCTAGATTTTTAGGTCTTGTGCGAAGTTACGACTGTTGACATGCTGTGAAGTTTGATAATTTTTGATAATTTATAAACATTCTCGACGATGTTGTATCCATGCGAAGTGCATCTTTAGCATCCAAATACCCAAACGGAATCGACGAAACCAAAATTGTGCGTAACTGGTTGTTACAGTCATATATAGGACGATAAACACCTTTCACAATTTTAGCCACCCGGCTATCTTTTTCGCCATTATAAAAGAAAAACTAAAATGTATAGAATTTTTTGTTTGTTGTCTTCCATTTTTGAAACCTTGTACTCGTAACTGAATTAATCAAACAAAAAACCGCAAGAGAATATTTTAGTGTCAAATGTCACCTTTTCAATGAGCATAAATTTGAAATTGTTTGATAGATACCTCACGAGATAGCGATCACTACAGACGTCAACCGAAAAAATAATGGATAAATTTTTCCCCAACTTAATATTATTCAATCTTGAGTTAATTTTTTAAGTACTCTTGCATTTTCGATGAATTAAAAACTATTTTGCGTTTTCAATAATTTGTGCGATTATCCTGCGTTCATATAAAATTTTTGAGAAGCAATGTTATATATAAATTATAATAAAATATTTTTTGCTTTATAATATTAGAATCACGAATCATTTTTCCAAACAGAATTTTAACTACACACTAATTGCTTGTTGTGTCTATGGAATAAAGATGCACAAACTGGTTTAAAGAAGTGTAACGTTTATCTGTTAAAGTTAATAGTTTAATATTTGTCAGATTTTCAAATTTTTTTCAGGTTAATTACAGAATTGCGCAAGAAAATTTAAAGACACATTTTACTTTTCTTTACCTTGTTTGTATAATAATTTCTAGAATCAATTTTTCACGAAAATTTTATATTTATTATTTCAGTTTTAAATTAAAATCTTCGATCGTATTCTTTTATGATTATTTTTCTCATATTAGTTTATAATAATTTAAATCTATTCTATATTCAGCACTATTTACAAGAGTTTTAGTACAAAATAAATTTAACATAATTAATTTTAAAATTTGGTATACTTAAAAATTTTCAAACAGAAGTAACAAAATTTAAAATATACCCATTGAGAAACGGAATACAATCTCGATGTTTAATATACATTATCCAAGGATAATTAATGAATGAAAAATGGCAATTTATTTTTCATGTGAATGAGTTAAATTTTATTTAGTCTTCATTTTTTACTTTAAGAAAACAAGATAAATTGATGAGAAAATAGGTCTTTATGATTTCTTAAAAATATTTAAATTCATTTTAACAATTATCTTGTAGTGTATTTTTTGTATGAATATATATTTTATACGTTTATAATTATTAAATATTTAAATATAAATAAAATTGAAAAACATATTTAATTAATTTTCCTCTAATAATTTTAAAGCGAATTCGAGTACATTAATTTTTAAGAAGATATACTGAAATGTTATCGTTGCAATATTTTCACAAAAAAAGTTCGAAACTTTTTTTTTAAAGTTCTACTTCTGAAGTAATTTTTTTTTTCGTAAAATAACAAAAATTTAAAGAAAAACACTCATTAGCACTTCATATTTAATTAAAAAACCATATTTTACTAAAATGAATGAATAAGAGCGAGAAGTGTTTTCATATTTTACATATTCAAAAAATATAAGAGAAGACAATTTTTATAATCATAATTCTAATATTTTTCTTTCTTATAATTTGATAGAATAAATATAATATTTCTAAAAAATTTTATAGATTTTAGAATAGGATATCATCAAAACCAAATAAACTTGTATGTTATCATCAATTTGTAAATATAGATTTGAAACAACACTTTAGTTCATTCATGTTACCATTAAAGTGTGAAATCTGATACTTGATAGAATAATTAGGTATTACATGAAATAACTAAACAAGTTAACAAAAGTTGAGAAATTTAATGAATTCTATTATTTAACTGAGTATACTATAGATCAGCAATTACTTGATTGTTATGAATTAAAAATGTACATGAGAGTTTTATGAACCGGTTTCAGCCACTTCTAAATCCATTATCCCTTTCCGGCGCAGTGTTCCATGTGATGGAACACCAAATTTTAAAAGAATTGCCCTCTGGTAGTGAATCTGAGAATGCAGATAGTGATACAGAAGAATATGTTTCTATACCACTTGAAAAATCTCAATCTGATACCGACGATGTATCGCATGCAAGTGAAGATGATAGCGATAATTTATTCCAACCAGGCCCCTCTACGCAGTCTCAAGACCTTACTTGGGTAACTAAACAGACTGTGCAGAATTTGCTACCTGATTTTACACCGATAAGTTGTCAAAGATATTTGGGACTTGTGCGAAAAAATCCCACTTTCAATTTGTCTAGAGCTTTTTCCTTGCCAATTAATTGAAGTTATTTTTTTGCAAACCAATATTTACGTATGTTTTTATGTATAGCATAAAAATCAATTTTTCATCCTTCCCCCCTATTTTCGGGGGGTCGTAAAGTAGCAGTGCTCCTTGTGGTGCACCCTGGGGTATGCTATGTCTGCTACAAAGATATAATACATTGTTTTTCATTAATATACGAAAGATTTGCGCGTTAGCGTGTTTTACTGCAATGCTCGCTTTTCATAGCCCTTTGCATCGCAGTGTTCCTTCTGATGGAACACCCACAAGATCGAAATGGTCAGGTTAAACTTTACCAAATTTTTACTGTACACTATTTAAGGCCTAAATAGACAGCCTATAAAATTTTTCCTTAATATTTCAACTTTAAAGTGTAGTGCGCCAGAAAGGGTTATAGCTATTTTGAGTATCGTGCGCGTGTTTGCTTCATTCCGTTGCCTCTAGACAAAGAATTTAGACGTAGTGTTTAGTGTTTTGGATTCTTAACCAATAATTTTGAATGCAACAGCATATGAAATGCGCAACATGACTATCGAATATCTATTTGGAGAAATTTTAGCTATTTATGATCAATTAATTTATACAATAACTCTGAGCTTGTTTATTTTTCAGTTTAACAGTCTTATCAGTTATTTCAAGGAATAACTAGTTATTTTATTGATTAACTAGGTAAAGTGTGGAATTTTTCTATTTATATAAATTACCTGACTTGTCTAGTTATTTGTTGAAATATATATATATATATATATATATATATATATATATATATATATATA
>JAPDSC010142003.1:75820-91511 GCA_026290005.1 Latrodectus geometricus
TTAAATGTAAAAAGAAATTTTTTGTGTAATGTAGTAACCTAGATGTGCAAAATTTTGCTTTCGTAGGACTGATATTCAGTGGAGACTCAGATTATAAAGAGTGTTTAATTAAATATGATTTAGCTTATTTCTATTCTAAAGAAATCATTTACTTCTGTGTTATCTGAGAAAACACATCTATTACGTTAAAACCTAAATTAAAATTATACGTGACAAAGAGATTAACGAAATTAACCATTTTCTTTTTTAGTCTATTGTTACGTAAATTAATATTTATTTAATATGGACTGAATGATATTACAAATCTTTATCTACAGTTAATAATGACACAGACGTCATCCGCAGGCAGGGAAAATGCACTTGTATTCCCATACTTCATTTCATGTCCATACTTATTTGGAATCATTATGTTTATATTGTAACCTTTTTGAATTCCTCAAGTTTAATTAATCGATTTTATTTCTTCCGGCGAATTAATTCTAAAGACGGCTTTGCCATTTGCATAAAGACAGATATCAATCAAGGTTCTAAAAAATTATCTTATATCAATCAATCAATCTTTGATTTTCGTTAGTTGATTGCATTGCTATAAGATGCTTTCCCATGGTATATTTTTATTTGGATCATATAATATAAATAAGTTTACATAAAATGCGTTTATAAACATGCAATGCTGATCTTTATTTATTACATACAAAGAAGCTGAGAGAGAATTTGCTGACATTTATTTACATGTACTGAATTCCTTCCTTGTTCAAGTGAAAATATTTTCATGGACTGAAAAGAAAAGCAAATAAAAAAAAAACATTTTCATAAACATGAAATGACGTCAAAATAATTTAATTTTCCAGAAACTCGAAAGGAATCGAGCTAACCATAGAGGATCGCAAGGAGACACTTTGTGCTTGTTCAATAATTTGCCACCTTTGATCAACTCTAGTAACTGGAGACTGCTGGCAGGACCGTTTCTCAACAACCCATGTTGCAATTTTTTCATTGATTAAGTGGCCCATAGGCTGTGAAGGCCAAATCAAATAACCTCTAAATAGAGGAAAATCAGAGAATGAAGTAAAATAAGTGCTGTTATATAATTTTATTAATAAATAGCATCTTCTATTAAATATAGCACTCAATCACAGGTCTAAATATGTCAGAAATTTTCCTTTCACAGCTAAAATTAAAACAAAATGAAAGTAATTTGTCACCTAAGCCATCTTGCTTAACTTCAGCATTACTTCTAGCCTGCCCTTAAAGATTTTGGATAAATTGGTGGCTCGTGTGGTTCCTGAATTGTAAAAAAAGCTTATTTTCGAATAGTCACTTTTATTGGTATAATAGCAACGTGAGACGACGATCTTTCATTGGCTTGTGGCTGGGCAATGCATTCTTCTCTGCTGCTATACGTTCACTTCGTCTTCATATTCCTGATGAGGCTTGTTGTTGGAACTAAAACTGTTTTGTGGCAAATAACCTTCAGATTCTACGAGTTACTTGCAATCACCGATGAAGTTCTCTGTTGTTTTTGTGCTGTGTCTCCGTGCCTCACAACACTGTGGATGACAATCTTCCTTTTGTACTACTCAAACCACATCCCTGCGTTTTTTAAATACTTCTTTTTCGGCCGTTGGTGGGCCTAGTGTCTTATTAAATTAAGCCAGCAAAAATCAATTTCGTCTTCTCACAAATGTTCTCGTGAATAATGTTATTTTGAAATTGTTTTCCTTTCCTCTTATGAGATCTTTCCTTTTATCTTGCTTTTCATTGTTGAAGCAACCTTTTAACAATGAAAATGCGCAACCGTTGTGCAGATATTATATTTATTGACACGCATTTGTCTAATATTCTCCTTGTTTATGAAGATAACGCAAATCTTTTGTGATGATCGATAGTATGTGCTAGTATAATCAGGTACGCTAACACCTAGCTTATCATTCTAGCTTATCAATGATTTGATGTTTCATTTCTGTGGTTATTTTTATTTTCTTATTTCTTGTTACTTTTTCATCGTGGACATTTTGCCCAGGGATTATTATACATTTCACATAAAAAAATTAGAAATATACCTGATTATCATCTGTATAATAAAGTCAATTTTTATTCGTGTACATATAACTCAGTATAACCCGATTTCGAGAAAATTATCTATCACAAGTGACAATACGATGTTATTGGAACGAGTGCTAAACAGATTACGCATACACGTAACTCGGACTTCACCTCTCTTTGCCACTTGTTATGCAAAACATCGTTTGTTAAGAGATTCATATAATTTGTTTTATTTGTGTGTTAAGCCAGTCATACTTTTCCAAATTGTTTTGTTTTTTATGCGAATGATTCGTTATACGAGGTGACCATTAAGAAAAAATTCTATTGTTTCACACTGCATGAGTTTACAAAATAAAAGTGTCTTGTTTGCAACTTATTGCATTTCAGAGCTGAAAAAGAGTTTTTTTTTTTTTAAATATTTTTTTACAAAAAAATTTATTTCTAAAAGATTAAAAAGAAAACTTTTACAAATTCCAAAAAAATAATGATTTTATTGATTTTTTGTGGTTATTATTTATAGGATTAAAGAGTGTGTGAAAAAGAAATGCATTAATTATATTATTTATATACTGAAATTGAAGATTAAAAATGAATTTTTTTATAGTAATGTTCTGATATAAAAGTTTTCTTTTTTAATCTTTTGCAAATAAGATTTAAGAATTTATATTTTAGCACTTACGCGTGGAAAAAATCTATTTAATATAACATTAAAAAAATTACTTTTTTATTTAACTCTTTCTTAGAATAATTTATAAACTCAGCTACTTTCAATATAAAATTTTAATCAGCTCTATTGCCTTTGGAACTATATTGCTATATAACTTTTGATAAAAATCAAATACTTTTTATCAAAAGTGTATTAATATCCATAAAAATATAGTGTTAAATACATTTTCATAAACATGAAAATGTCAGAAGAAAAAATATGGAACTATTATAATCTTTGTCCTGTTTGAACCAAATAAAAAGAAAAATGTTTTAACCTTTTAATTCACGAGTTTTTTATTGGTAATATATGTATGTCATCCGTGTTAAATAAATTTAATTATAATTTAATCTATCTGTTTTAACTGAAACGAATTTTAGGTGAGAATAACAAAAAATTAAAGCGCGAGAGTCTAGAGTACCCGTATGGTACATGGAACTGTGCAAATTTTGCGTTACTTTTGCCCCATGTCTGACGTCATGTTTCGCCCATGTAAATTCGCCCATATTTTGCCCATGTCTAATGAGTTACGGTGTTAAACTCTAAATAGGAATTTTGCTATTCTTTAAAAATGATTATACTTAATAAACTTTTCACTACTCGCACACATCATATATTAATAAATATAGTTTAAGTATGGAATTATTTTTTCAATATGAATCTGATCAATAGTCTATACATTCACAGTTAAAGTGTAAAAAATAATTTGTGGAATAACTATTACATTTTTAAGAAGTTATTTCTCATAATCTTTAGAATTGTGTGATTCAATTTACTTAATTTCTCTTCCGAGGTTTAATAATTATATTCTTGATGCTATAAATATTTATATTTTATATGTTATTTTTTAAACACAACAGCATCATTCACGTATATAGATTAAAAGTGGATTTACAGAGTTTACTTTTAATAACAAACGATCAAGAAATAAAAATATTTATTGTTTAATCATATACTTCTCCTATTGTCAGATATATTTTTTTGTTTCTAATGGCAGGCACACTTGAGCAACTATAGTACATTAACCCATTAGCCGCAACAAGGCCGGAAATTGCTACTCATTTTATCGTTACCCAGTGGACATCTGTGAACCAAGTCACGGAGGTACGAGTAGTAACGCCCACGCCACACCACCACAAACCCGTTTATAGGGTGGGCAACATTCATCCATCATCTGAGGAAAGGACAAGATACACAGAGAGAAAGAGAAAGTACATGCATGCCCGAGCCGGGATTCGAACCCAGGTCCTCCCCATCCGCAATCAGTTACGCTAACCATTAGACAGGTTGGGTGGCTTGTCAGATATATTTATTATACAATATACACACACACACACATTATATATATATATATATATATATATATATATATATATATATAATATAAATTTTATCAATATATGTAATTAAAAAACACAATCTCTTAGAAACTTTTAGAATAAGAAAATAAAGTAACTGCAAAAATAAGAAAAGTTTTGAAAAATCAAAAAGTGGAAAAAATAAATCAAATAAATGGAAAATATAAAATGAAGTAACATTGTAATTGCAAAGAAGGAAAATATATAGAGAAACAAAAGAAATTATATCCTTCTTGTCAGGAAACAAGGGACATACGCAAAGTTTTCCAATTCATTAGTGGTAAATATCTGTAATATATATATATATATATATATATATATAAATTTATAAATAAATTTGACACTTCTATCATACATTGTAAATCCTTTCGGTTCATCCTAAAGTAGCTTAAATTCGTCTTTCGTAATAGAAACTGTCTACCACTAATCCAGGAGCACAATTATTACAAAGACTTTGCCTTCTCGTTCCCACTGTGATGATCGTTTTCCGGGGAATAATTTGCTGAGAAGTGCGTGTTCGGATCTCCCTTCACCAACATGGATCGTCCATTTACGAATCATTAATCCACTGGTTTGCATGGTACCCTTCCAGTTCTAAAGCTTAGTGGATCATCGTTGCTAAGCAATTATAATGCTGATATTGATCACTAATTAGATTGTTATGAGCTTTAAATTTTTTACATTAATATAAAATTAAGCGCGTAATTATCACAACTCTTACTAGAAAATTTAAAAAAATCAGAATTTATGTTTGAAAAATTCATTAGTTTTATTAAAATTAAATCACTGTTTTTGATTTTTCCAATAACAGTGAAATCTAAGTATATTATCTAATAGTGGAAATGTACTTATGATATTGCATGTACTTTGTAATAAAAAGCATGTTTAATATCTGAGATTAAGTACATAGAATTTAAGTAAAGAAAACAAATTTATATAAATAGTAGAATTGAGTTACTGATTACAATAAAATTTGGCTAACCAACGATAGGTACAATTGCGTCATTAAATGTAAATTAACGGTGAATATCTTTAGTAATGCAGTTTTTAAGAAATTTTTCTTTAAATGTAGGAAAGTGTTTTATATCCTTTTCCCACTTAATTTTGACTTATAGCTTTTGCTCTTCGCTGTCGCTAAATTTTCTTTCCATACTTTTCATTATATTTTTTAGCATTCAATTTAATATTATTCATTTGTTTTTTAAATAGTTGTAAAGTCACCCTGTATTAATTATTATGAGCATTAAATTAATTTGTGAGAAAAAGCTTAATATTAGGTCGGGGGAAAAAGAAATCCATTATTTTTACGTGAACTTCATGTAACTTCTTTTGGATTCGCTTTGTAAAAAGGTTTAAAACAGCCTTCATGTAGATTTTTAGGTCTTGCGCGTTACGACTGCTGACATGCGGTTAACTTCGATCATTTTTGATATTTTATAGACAATTCGACGATGCTGTATCCACATGCGAGGTGCATCTCTAACATCAAAAATAGCCGAACGGAATCGACGAAACAAAAATTGTACGTAACTGGTTGATACAGTCTTATGTAGGACAATAAACACCTTTCATAATTTTAGGAACCCGGCTATCTTTTTCGGTGTTACAAGAGAAAAACTAAAATGTATCGAATTTTCTGTTTGTTGTCTTCCATTTTTTAAACCTTGTACTCGTCACTGAATTAATCAAACAAAAATCCGCAAGAGGATATTTTAGTGTCAAATGCCACCTTTCCAACGAGCATAAATCTGAAATTATTTGATAGATACCTCACGAGATATCGATCACTACAGACGTCTACCGAAAAAATAGTGGAATACTTTTTCCCCAATCTAATATTTATAAATTATTTAGCATAAATGATATTAAAATACTGGATGTCGTCTTAGTAAATATATTTTCTGATGGTCAGGAGGAACTATTTATGGGAAGAGAACTAGCTACTATGGGAACTAGTTATGCATTTCCACTTGTGGGGTATTAAATACCCAAATGTGAGCTATGGAACCAATTTCTCGTGGCCTGTTATTTCTTTTGAATATCAAATTTATGCCTCATTAACATCCTTATAACATATCACATGTTAATCTCAACTATAACGATACTGCCGATGGACTGGCTAAAATAGGATCATCTCTATCTCTAGGTCCTACCTCCTTTGATTTTTCAGAAAATTTACGCCAGGAGTAGTGCTCTAGTCAATTCATCTTGGAAAATACCGTCATCTCATTCTTGGGACTGTGACTCTGGCCCTGGAGGTGCTTTGAGATAAGGTGGCGAAGGGCATGACCAGTCACAGCCTTGTCTAGGCTCAAATCCGGTCTTCTTAGGTCAACTCAAAAGGTTTTCCCGTGGAAACAGACTTTCCTACTTGCACAAATGGCAACACTGAAGAAGCCAGTTCTGAACATTTACTGAAATGCATTGGCATTTCGCGCAGTGACCTTCTGCGCAACCCATGTGTGGTCCTTGAGAGGTTGAGGGTGGATGCAGTCATGGACTAGATTTAGAATATAATCCTGGACTCTTGGAATAATCCTTGAATTTGATAATCTGAAGTTCACATAACCCGAAACCTGAGATAAACCTGGTCTGTTCAACACATTCAACAAGATTTTAACAGGTATTTTTCCAATGGACTTTACAATAGAGATTCTTATCATTTATTTTCTGTAAGGCAATGTCCTTTAAGTTACTTTGCTCTAAATGTAAGTTGATTCATATCAATACTAAATGAAGAAGTCAGTAAATAAGTTAGCAACAATATTTAAGCTTCAACATTATTTTAATAGACATGTTTGATTGGGCCACTGTTGCCTGTTAGTTAAGGCATTGTTATCATTACCGGAAGATAATGAGTTCAAATCCCGGCTTATCAGAAGAGCCGTTGTGTTCACTAATGGCGACTGGAGCAGGTAAAATATTTTGCGGTCGCAATATCTTCCATGTTTCCATTCTAAATAACTATCTCTGGGGAGTGTTAAGCACCAGGCCTTGGATCTTCTCTGGCTTCCTATCTCTAAATTGGAATACTCAGATGGTGCTGCCATCTATGTGCCAAGTCGTGCTTCTACCCTCTTAAATGGGTGCTCTATTCGAAAATTGAAAACGCGCGAGCGCTGACTTTATTCGCCCAGTTTGTGACAGGAGGGCATGTCTCATAAATAAGTCATAAGATTCGTGTGCCAAGTGTCATAAGTAACAACCCGTTTGATTTGTTTTTCTTCTTTCTAGAAATCCCTACTCCTCCAGAACTAATTTTATTAATTTCTACAACTAAATAAAAATTATAAGAAAAATCCTACTGTAACATTCGAAAGGGAGATCAAATCAACAAGGGAAAACTGAACTGAAAGGTAGAGCGGTAACTATTCAGCATTCGATTATAATTGAATTTATATTATTAATAAGCATATAAATATATTACATACTTTGCTAATATTTAATGAATTATCTACCTAACTATCTACATATGCCTATACATATTTGTTTCCAACTAAAGACGTTGTCGCGCATTTTTTCAATTGTACTTTATAGTGTTTATTTGTAATAGTAGTTACAATAGTAATAGTTGTAGTAGTTATGGTAGTAATAGTAACACAATGCCAGATTTTAGGTAATTTTCGCTAAATACGTAATTTAAAAAACACAAAAATCATTTGACAGGTTTATAAATACCTAATTTAATTGCATTTAATTTTATCTTAGAAGCATTTAGATTTGATACTAAAAAAACAGTATCGTTTTCTTTTATTGCATTGCTTAATTTGAATCTCGACTCCCTGACCCCCTACTCAACCAACAAACAGCCAACTCAATTTGGTGTGTGGTGCTGCTCTTGTTCCTGCAACAGGTTATCCTAGACTATACCAATACCTAATCAACAGCCTAAGTTTATTCATGCTTCTTATGGATAACCTGCTTCAAATTCAGGGTATACTTATGTTTTGGCATGCGGATTTCAGCAGCAGTTCCAAGCTAGTCCACATCAATAGATCTTCAAGTAATGATAGTTTTTAAAGAACTTTATTTTGCAATTTGTACTTCATTTGCATATTAAGGAGTTCATTTCTTCTGGTACACATTCCTTTGTTCAAACTAGACAGTTTTCCAGTCAGTTTAGTGTACAGGATGTGAAGTTTAGGTGACCGTCTCAACCTTTAGTATATACAGAATATCCATTTTTCCTATTTAAATATCATTACAGCTGTTATTTATTAGTTTGGGGAAAAAGAAATCCATTATTTTTACGTGAACATTTTGTAACTTCCTTCAGATTTGCTTTGTAAAAAGGTTTAAAACAGTTTTCATGTAGATTAGGTCTTGTGCGAAGTTACGACTGCTGACATGCTGTCAGGTTTGATAATTTTTGATATTTTATAGACATTCTCGATGATGTTGTATCCATGCGAGGTGCATCTTTAGCATTCAAATACCCAAAAGGAATCGATGAAACAAAAATTGTACGTAACTGGTTGTTACAGTCTTATATAGGACGATAAACACCTTTCACAATTTTAGCCACCTGGTTAGCATTTTCGCCATTATAAAAGAAAAACTAAAATGTATCGAATTTTCTGTTTGCTGTCTTCCATTTTTAAAACCTTGTACTCGTAACTGAATTAATCAAACAAAAAACCGCAAGAGGATATTTTAGTGTCAAATGTCACCTTTCCAATGAGCATAAATTTGAAATTGTTTGATAGATACCTCACGAGATAGCTATCACTACAGACATCTACCGAAAAAATAATGGATAACTTTTTCCCCAAACTAATATCATTTTTTTTAAAGTTTATGACTAAAATATTTATCAACAAGGGCTACTTTTCTTAATCTTTTTATAAATATAGAAAGATGTTATATAATTCTACAATTATTTAAGGCTGCAATAAGTACACGAATTAAAAAGAATGTGCGTGTGTATTTAAAAAGATGAAGAAACATTTAAAAAAAAATAAAATGATGCATTTAGCGAAACTCTATAAAGTTATTCCTTTAATGAAAAAGTATACGCGTGTATTTTGAAGCAGAAAGGAATATTCAGAAAACTAAAGTAATAAATTTAACTAAAATCATACAGGTATATAAAATGAAGCATCTGCGATTGGAAGCTCGCTGCCAGTGTGCGTTCACCACGATGCCGCCAAACACCGATGCGACCATCATGATGCTGTACACAGAACCTGGATTCATCTGAAAAGATGACGTCTCGCCATTCGGGCGCCCAGGTTCGTCGTTGATCACACCATTGAAGGCGCTCTTGTCTATGACGCAGCGTCAAGGGAAGCCGCAGCCATGGTCTCCGAGCTAAGGGCCCATGCTGCTGCAAACGTCGTTGAACTGTTCGTGCAGACACTTGTTGTCTTCCAAACGACCCCGTTTCTTGACTCACGGCTCGTGACGTGGTTGCACGATCCATTACGGCCATGCGGATAATATGCCTGTCTTCTCGGCTGCTAGTGATAGGTGGCCGTTGAGATCCCGCATGGCGTTCCGTATTACCGTCCTGAACCCATCGATTCCATATTCTGCTAACAGTCATTGGATCTCGACCGACGCGAGCAACAATACTGCGATAAGATAAACCGCAATCCCGGTACGCTACAATTCGATCTTTATCAAAGTCACAAATGTGCTGGTAACCATTTCACCTTCTTACACAAGGCATCACAACTACTTTTCACCAGGCAACAACGTTCAAATGCAATTTGTGTATGAGGAACCGGCTGAACAATTTCCTCATTTAAACACAATGTAGGAGTCGCTACTGGCGCCTGCTTTGTCTGAATGCGCTAAAAAGCTAATCATTTGCATATCACAGCACCTTCTTCCTTTTGTATAAATTTCACGTTTGAAACATGTCGCCTTCTTGGCGTAGCAATTTTAATGGCCAGTAGTGTATAATTTCTTTTTTCTTATTTTACATAGCCTCCTAAGAAATTGGTCATGGAACTCCTATTCTTGGTATTCTGATATGTGAAAAAAACAAAAACAAATTGGGAAAAAAAAGTACTTTTATCTGATTTCAGCCTATAACTTTTCCTTCTGTTCCATGTACAAAATATTTTTAAGTCATGTGACTTCTAGGATTGTAAAGAATCCCGCTTCCATCGATTTGGAAAAAACTCAAGTGGATTTCATGAGAATGAGAAAGAAAATCAGGAAGAGTTGGCCCAATGGACTACAGAAAGGCTGACTAACAGTCTCTATGCTTAGACAGCACAAATTTTCTTTTATGTGGTTGTTTATCATAAAAAAGTAATGCTGTGTATGTGGTGTGTTTGATTTAAGCGCAATAAAGAATAAGCTTAAAAACGTTTCTCATACACCAAACAGATTTGATTTGCGAACAAATCAAAAAAGATTTAATGCAAAAACACTTAACCATTGATTGATAGTTCAGACATTAAACTCTAATAACAAAAAATAGATGAAAGTAATTTGGTAAGATAATAGTTTGTTTATATTTTGACAATATATATATACCCCGGCCAATAGCTCAATGGCTGAGTGGTTAGCGTTCTTGATACTTGAGCTGTTGGTCCCGAATTCGAATTCAGGTTTGGGCATGTGATCGTTCCTTTCTCTCTCTGTGCATTTTTGTCCTTTCTGCTTGTGAGATTATGAATGAATGTGGCCCGTTCTATAAAAGGATTTGTGGTGGTGTGACGTCGGCAATGCTATTAGTCTCCGTGACATGATTCACAGGTGCCCACCGAGTAACACTAAATGAGTAGCAGTTTGACTCATTTGTGGGAGACGGGTCAATCACCAGAGTGGCCCGCAATTAGTATTATATATATATATATATATATATATATATATATATATATATATATATATATATATATATATATATATATATATATATATAAAGGGTACTGTCATTATCTAAATCTGTTTTCTTATAATAATGGTATTGGATATAAAATTGGTATTGCTTATAGTATTGGTGATAATAAAAGTGTCTTAACATGTATGATATTAAAACATAGGTAATAATAGGTATACTTATTTGATAGTATTAAATAATAGTTTTATTTGATAGTTTTAAATTTTCAATGAATCTTTCTACTGTTAATCAATACTTATAATTTAGTTATTAAAATTATTAAATAGTATAATTTTGAAATAATAATTTTAATGGCAAAATAATTTAAGTATTACTATTAGCTAATAATATTTAATTCATAAGTTATAATTTTTATCAATGAAGTAATTGTTATAATAAATGGTAGTTTATTTACATCGTGTTATTTTGCAAGTTATTTGAGAAAATTCTATTATATAATCAAATTTAGTTGCATTTTCTGTATTTAGAGTAATTGAACAAAAAGAGAATGTATATATTTTAATTTTTTAATGAAAAATAATTTACTTTTAAAAAATTAATCTTTTTTCATGAAATAATTACAAAAATTGGTTTTTCTGCATTTCGATACTAAAGTATTAATGAGAGCACTATTTAAATATTTTAGAAAACTTAAAGGAAAGAATATATAAATCGTTTTCCTTTTTGTATTATTTCAATATTAATAAAAATTTATGATTTAATTTAAAATTAAGAAAATTTGAAAATTACTCTTTTTTGAAAAAGTTGTATAAATTTACATCCGTAACTTAGCAACATTGGCGACAATTGGCGACTTGGTGCAACTTGGCTTCTAAACTCTCATAATTATTGATTTTCACAATGTTATTATCGAATAATTAGATATAATAACTTTAACCTATACTTAACTGAGACGCCTTGTTTGAAACCCAATCGCTGTCGTAATGCAAAGAGAGTTAATGGAATTACTTTGGTGCTAATAATATAATCTAAAAGAGAATTATTGGAATAAGTAATGATGCAAATTATGATTATTGATGCTGTATTCTGAAATTGTAATCTCAAATTCAAGATATTCTATGGAAATCCTGGGTAAAATATGTTATGAAAAAATGGTTCTGTCAGGGAAATTAATCATTTTCTTTACAAAGACTTTTCATTTGAAATTGAAATATAAATCTTTAGAATTCAAAGTGTGCAAAAAGAAAAAAATTTAAAGATATTAAAACATTTTTCTTAAATCTACATAGTTAGAATAATTATGTTCCCATTTTCAAATAAATGGTTTGTAGGTTTAATACCAACATGAATTTGAATTTTTGTATTATTTGAAACAATCTGTAAATCAATTTCAGTGGACAATTTAACCGCTGTGTATGTAAAGTGTAAAAGTATTGATCATCAAATTGAAATCCATAAACCAAAAATTCAATGCAATTTTTTGCAGTTTTTATTGAAAAATAAATGCATGGAAGAAGCAAAATCAAAATATATTATAATAGGATGTCCTACGAATTTCATTCTAATGCAAATTTAGTATGAAAACAAGCCTAATTTTCTATTTTAATATTTCTAAATATGCAAAATGCATTTATACAATTTTCAATCCCCAATAAAATAGGCGTTATAAAAATAAATATTATTTACATCACAAAATTAGGAAAAAATAAATGAGAATATTTTATATTCACCTATATTGCCATTATTTAAAAATATTGAAATTTCTGTTTTGTCAATTATAAATATTAAAATTACAAAGTTAAGAAAAAATTAGATATTTGTCTTAAAATACATATAATTTTTAATCTTTATTTTGAAAAATAATCGAAAATAACTGAGAATAAAAAAGAACCTGGAAAAAGAAAATATTTTGATGAATTATTCCAAAATTGAACCTTCTCTACCGTAAATAAACATGCAATTCTAGACTTACTTTAAGATTTCAAACACAAAATATTTCTTCAAACAAGAATTTTTTGTTGCCAAACGCGACTATCAAAAAATGTCACTTTACTATGAAGTAGTAACACAAATTTTATTAATTATTACGCTTCTTTTTGAGAGCTCTTAAATCAGAATCTTAGGCAAGCATTGACATTGCACAGTGACAATATTAGCTGTTACAACTTTGCTTTAAATCTTCGTTCTCTTTTGATCTTTGTAATCCTTAGAAGTAATCCAAAACAAAATATAGGTCAGTTATACCATAAGTACAAATATTTTTAGTCGTTACTAACATTAAATTTAAGAATATTCAGAAATTATTTTTCAATAAGACAATTGCCATTAACATAGACAAATTAAATACAGTCGTGACTTTTTTATATTTTCAAAATTTGTGGACAACGCGAAATTCAAACCACATTTTGGAAAATATTGGATATAAGTTTACTTATAAAAAAACCTTTAATTATGAACAAAAATCTTTAAAAATTTCAATAGACTATAAATGCCACCGTTTCATTTACTTATTTAAACAATGTGAATAAAGATGAATTATTACTTCTTTAAATTAATTTGAATTAAATTTTGAATAAAACTACTTTAAAACTGAAACTGGTAGTTTAAAAAGTTATCTTTAAATATTGAATTACAAAATTTTCAAACAATGAGAATTGAACAATTATTCTAACTTTTTTGCAACAATATATCTTATCTAATGCTACTTAACAAAAATTAGAAAAAAATATTTTTATTAATTGTAAGTAAGAAAATTTATTTAACAAAAAATAGTTTTTATTTTGACCCTAATTTTTGAAATTATATATATTTTAAAAAATTTTATTTAATGTATATAATTTCATAAATTAATTTGAGATTTTAAGATATTTTGTCGATATATATTAACTTGATTAATTTTATAGTATAAAAATTGATTTTATTTTATTACTTAAAATGAATAAATTTAATAATTTTTATGTATCTAATAATTTTAAATTGCCTTTCTTAGGTGGATATTAATTAATAGCAAAGCAATTTAAGTCAGAGAAAACAGATTTTTATTTATTAGTAATAAAAAAATACGTCGAATCTATACTCATATTATTTCAAATTTAATACACTTTGAAAATAAGTTTTAGATTCTTAAGTATAGAAAGAAAATAGCATTACAGATTAACATCAAATATTTATAAATTTATCAACAATTTTATAAATTATACTTTGTTTTATATCTAGGAGTAAAAATAAATGCAATTTGAAACCAACCATCGAGATTGCTCTATAAGCTATGATGCCAAGATAGATTTACTGCTAGGCCGTGGAGGCCTTGTGGATTACGGCATCTTTCTCGTTACCGAAAAGTAGTGAGTTCAAATCCCGGCTTTCAGAAAATGCATCGTGCTCACTCATGGCAACTGGGACACTTATAACACATTGTGGTCGCAATGTCCTCAATGTTGCCATTCCAAATTAAAACCTCTGGAAGAATTTAGTGCCAGACCTTGGGTCTTCGCTGGCTTCTTACCCCTAAATTAAAAGAGCCAGATGGTCTACCATCATGAGCTAAGTTATAATTTCGCCCTCTTAGGGGGTGCTCTATTCAAAAACGGAAGAGCTCTTTCTGACTTCATTCGCCCAGTCCTTGACTGGCAGTCTTGGCTTCGCCTAGTGTCAAAAGTAACAACAACGCGCACGCAATACATAACAATTGGTACTTATTGACATAAATTATTGTGAACCAAATCAGTTAATGAAGTCGTGTTCAACAGCGATCCTTATCTTAGCTGGTACCAACGTTTAGCGCTGTGTTTCTAGTCAACAATTTGTTGGTCCAATTAACATAATGAATTATATGGTCCTAACATTTCGAAGTTTCATTTAAACTTTCCCAGTCCAGATGGCATTCGCATGCAAAAAGTAACTGTAGAGCCAACAAAGACCAAACAAAAGCTACAGTACACAATATTGAGAGACATATGAATACAAATAGATTATAACGGAGTAGATTATTATTCTGAATGACTTTAGCTAGTTTTTCATTATGAATTTAGAGTTTTTAAAAATTCCTTTTATATTTATCATGGAAGCTCAATTGTTTTATAAAAAATCTTTGTTATTAATACTTACCTTCATGCATTAAACCACACAGAATAATAAATTTATAGTAAAACAAAAAGGTTGCGATGTTGTACATTATTCAGTATTTACACACACACACATATTATATATATATATATATATATATATATATATATATATATATATATATAATGCACATTCGTAGACTGCTTTGTGAATGATATAAGAGATGTTTTAAAATATTTCTCTTCAAACTCCCTTAATCGTCGAGCAAATATACAGAATCTTTTAGCTTTCATATTTTTTTCATCAATTTAAAGTTGAAAGGTATCATGTATATCAATAAACTCCTACGATTGAAAATATCCAGCTTTGATCTATCCGGTACTAAATAGAATATCTGCATAAAATACCTTTGAGTATTCGTGTGATAAAGAAATTTACATACAAAGATTAAAACAAATATAAATACAAACCTTTCACGAATATTTTTACTTATTGTCTCAAAAGAGATCAGAGAAAACAAATATAAATATTTTATATAGCAGAGAGTTTATGTTTAGTGAAAAAGGAGACATTAAAGAGTAAAGGATTTCAAAAAATCAGTGCAATTTTGATGTGAAATTTCTAACTAGATACCAATTTTTGAGTTCCAATGTAATGAATATTTAAACTTATTTGAGTCAGTATAAAGTTGTAAGGATAGTGTTTTAACATTTTTGGAAT